>CAJVPQ010000090.1:0-40385 GCA_910591825.1 Funneliformis caledonium
CAAATCTCTTAAAATCTTTGCTATAGCCTTATAGCGAAGTTGAGGTCTAGGACATAGAGTTCGTTATAACAAGAGTTAACTGTAACTAAAATTTTATAAGAGTTAAATTATGATATTAATCAAAGAAAACTAAAATAATGGTTAATAATTATACACACACAGGACAAAAGTATCTGAACAATTATGATATTACACAAATTTAACTGTATATTGCCAATCTTTAAATAACAATAAAACGCCCAATTTCTAACCAAATTTGTTATTCTTTTTTTTTCTAGAATCCCACGGCTTCGCTTTTTTAAATAAAAAAAATTTTTTATAAATAATTATTTCAATATATAAAGATACCAAAAACCTGCGAGCTTACATCTTTTGAGTATGGAGAAATCGTAGGTTTATCAAAGGGCGGACATAGCATAAGAAACATTTCAGAAATTCTTAGCAAACTAAAATCTACTGTCCATGATGTAATTACGAAATACAATAAAGAAAACTGCACTGATATTGCATCTAAAAGTGATAGACCTCCAGTTTTATCAGAATAAGATAAACGTCAACTAGGAAGAATAGTCTGACGAAACTGTAAACAAGCTGTGAAAGAAATTACTAAACAATTTAACCAGGGTCTCAATATTTCATTAAGTAATAAAACTGTTAAGCAAGTACTGCATTCTATGGGTTATTATGGGCGTACTGATAGGAAAAAACCTTTAGTTTCTGATGTAAATAAAAAAAACATTTACTTTGATGTCATATTAGAAAAAGTTGGCAAGATGAATGGAATTTTATAATTTTTAGTGATGAATCTCATTTTGAATTATTTAGAAATGACGCTAATCAATGGGTTTAGCATAGGGTTTATGAGGCATATGCAAAAGATTGTTTAATTTTAACAGTTCAAAAGTCAGAAGGAGTTATGGTTTGAAGGTGTTTTTGCAACTTTAAAGTAGAACCATTAGTACTAATTGAGGGAAAATTAAATACTGAAAAGTATGTAGAATTACTTAAATGTTATCTTTTATCTTTTCTTAATGAACTTGAACCTAATAGCCATACTTTTTAAGATGATAATGCTTCAGCACATGCAGCACGATTTACAAAGGGTTGGAAAGAAGAAAATTTACATCAATCACTTCCTTGGTCAGCATAGAGCTCTGACCTCAATCCAATTGAGAATTTGTAGGATGTATTGGAAAGAAAAGTCAGGATGCATAGTCCTAAACCAAAAAATAAGTCAGAACTTTTAGCTGCTCTTAAAGAAGAATGGTATCAAATTGAACCTGAAAGATTATTAAAATTAGTTGAAAGTATACTTCGTAGAATTAAGGCTGTAATAAAAAGTAAGGGGTATCTTACACTATATTAGTATTATTTTTAGATTAATATAAGCTAATAAATGGTTAAAATTTATGTGTTTTTACTAAAGATTATAATGTTGTAATATAGCTAAAAATTTCTTTAAATTTTTTCAGTTTTTTTTATATTATTTTATAACTATCTAACAAAATTTTATAAAAAATTTATAATTATATATTTCAAATAATAAAAAAAAAGGTTACTTAGTAATAAAAATTACATTAAGACCAAACATTTTAATATTATACTATAAATAAAGTTTTTATTAGAAAATGTATTATTTTAAAATAAATTTTAAATTATTATAGTTTGACTAATTTTTACTTAAATTCTTTGAAATTTTTATGTATCATGTGATATATTATGATAAATAACTTTACATATGAAACTGAAGTTATATTTATTAATAAAAAAAAAGTTTACTTATATCTAAATTTACCCAACTAATTTAGTAATTTGCATAGTGTCTGAATACTTTTGTCCTATGTATGTATATGCTCAGGTCTTTCTTTATATAATATATTTATTATAGTTTTCATGTATTATTCATAAGACTAGTAGCAATTTAAAGATTTAAAATTAACATAATATGTGTATTTTTAGTCAATAATATTTTAGATTTAAGATCTTTTTTTGTATCTGAATCAATCTTTGAAACTTTAGAGTCATTTATATAAACTGCTAAATTTTAGTAACAGATTAGTTTAATAATTAAAATTTATTAGCATTAATTTATTAATTTCATTTATATTGTAAAATATTAATAGTATTTAAAATTTTTTTTGTTTTAATTTTAACAGTGTTTTCTGAAATTAATGTTATAAATAATTTTTGATCAAATTATATAAATTCTCTATTACATAAGTAAAATAAAGATCTTAAATTAGTATTATTTATTTAAGTATTAATTTGTTATAATATAGCTTTAAGTTTATAAATTTCTTAAAATTAATTATAGTTATTATATTTATTCTTAGATAAAAGATCTAATGATCAATAATCTTAAAAATACATAAAAAAATTATACACTATAAAAGTTATTTAAAATTCTCAATAATTTATTGTCAAAGTATTATTTAAATTAATCTAAAAATACTTAATACAATCTTAAATTAATTGGAATAAGAAAATGATGATCTATCATATTCATTTTATTGATAATAATATATTGAATATCTTTATTTTATTTTGTAATTTTTCAAAGATTTATCTTTAAACTTATATTTTATATCATATATTGGAATTAAAAGTAATAAATAGATAATACTATCTTATATATTAAAGGTTATAATATCTGTTAGAGTAAGTATAATATTATTTTCTTATAACTTATTTCAGATAATACTCATTAAGTAAGATTTACTAATTCTAGTAATAATAACTTTTTTAAGATTATCTACAGTAGATTTAATTAAATTACTAGAATTATTATTGATTTTTAAAAATAATAGTTATATAAATCTATTCATAGAAATGTGTGATTCTTTTAAAATTAAGAATATTTTTATAATAAATATATAAGAGAATTTTTATTTAACAAAATTCTTCCTATTAAGAATTATTTTTAATTAGAGATGAACTTGGTCAAAGATATATAATATTTTCTTTACTGTATTTTACCTACTTTTTTTTAACTAACTTATATGATAAATATAATCTAAATAATAATATATCACTTAGTTCAATAGATCAATTGCAATATCTTTATAAAGTGAGGAATCTGTTTTTTTTGATTTCATTATTTTTATTATATTTATAGTTATAAAGTTATTAATTTACCTCTTTATTAAGATTTAAACAAACAAAATTTTTACTATTATGATAAAATAGAATTGAAGAAAAAAATAATAAGTTTTCTAAGCTGAATAATTATACTCTTTTATTGTATAGATAAGCTACTTTTGAAATGCTTTTAAACTTAAATTATTTGAATTATTTGAACTTTTGAAAAAGCTAAAAATCACGGTTTAGCATATTTTAAAATATACTATAAAAAAGTATATTATGTGAAAATAGGCTTTAAATAAAATTAGAGCTCTGAACAGATCAGTTCAGATCAGGTCAATCAAGTTACCTGAACTGAGATGATCAGGTTAGGTCAAATAAAAATCTGACCTAATTTAAATTTTTATTTGATTTGACCTAACCTGATCGAATTATAAAACATTATTTTTGAATAATAAAATCATTATTCTTAAATGATAAATCATCATTTTTGAATGATAAAATCATCATTCTTGAATAATAAATCATCATTTTTGAACGATAAAATCAGAATTCTTGAACAATAATAAATTATTCTAATTGAATGATAAAACTATTATTTAAGAATGATAAAATCATTATTTTCAAACGATAATGAATCATTCTCATTGAATAATAAAATATGATAAAATCATCACTCTCAAATGATAAAACCATTATTCTTGAATAATAAATTATCATTTTTAAATGATAAAATCATTATTCTTGAATAATAAAATATCGTTCTCAAATGATAATAAATCGTTCTAATTGAATGATAAAATTATCATTCTTAAATGATAAAAACATTATTCTTAGATGATAAAATATTATTCAAGAATAATAACAAATCATTCTAATTAAACGATAAAATATCATTCAAGAATAATAATTGGTTAATCTAAATTTTGTCAGGTCAGGTCAGATCAGTTTGACCTATTGATCTAACTTGACATTAACCTGAAAATTTACTGACCTGACCTGAATTTTCAGGTCAGATCAGGTCAGGTAAATAGGTTGACCTAACCTGATTTAGAGCTCTAAATAAAACATTTATTCTTCATTCCTAAAGTTAAATATGATCATACGAGTTTATAAGTAGATTATTTTTAATTATTATTAATTTAGATAATTATTATCATTTTGAATAATTGTTTAATTTGTTAACTTTTTAGAAAAACTAAATCTGCATTCTTATTCACAATTTTTCTTATCAATTTATAAATAATAAAAATCATAATGTATATAATATTATAATTTATTTATTAATTTAATGTAATTTACTGTATCATTATTGAGTATTTTTATATAAATGATAATCAAAAAAAAGTATCTAGATTAGGATTAATTATTAAAATTAAAAAATCTAAGTAATACATAATACTTTTCATTATTTTCTCATTATTATTCACTTTTTCCTAATCAATTTTAGGTGTTTCTTTTTTTTTAATAATATCATACATATAGATACTATTATGCTATTACTATTATAGTAATACTACTACTTAACTAATTCTTATTTAGATATAAGAACCTTTCAAAAAAGACTTTAAACTATTTTTTAAAATTATATAATAATTACAGATTATCTATAAGTTTCTTATATTAACATCTAGTAGCATTCTAATTTGTTTTTACTTTTATAAGATTTTCTTTACTAGACATAAAGTTATATAGGTTTGGCTAATACATATTAGCTGCACTAAAAGTAAAAATACTATTTTTTGAGATTTTAACTGTTTTATTATATCTATTAATTTAACTTTATGATATATTTAATATTAACGAGTATTATATAATTCTTTATCATAATATAATATTTAATCTATAATATGATTATTAATTTCATTAAATTTTTCTTCTTCTAGACAAATATACAACCTTCTGATAATATTTTTTATTTTATTATTATATTAAGTGTAAAATAATATCATTATAGATAATAAGCCAACTGGTTATTTTTATAGAATAAAAAATATTTAAAGTATTCTGTCAATTTTACTTCTTTTATTTACTATTTATAGTAATCTGTGATATTTTATGGATAAAGTGTAAAGAAAGCTTGTATTATACTATATATTTAAGAGTATAAAATTATCAATTAGGATATTTTTAAGACGCTGACATATATTAGCTAATATTTTAGAGAGTAGAGTAGCAAGAGATCTTAGGTTACATATAAACTTATAAATCACGTAATAAATGTAATATCTTATTTATTAATACTATACATCGATATCAATACAAATATAATTAGACTTTATCAATAAAGTGTTGTAATCAATACAAATATAGTTACGTAACCTGATCTTATTCATGATCTGATATGCATTCCCTCAAATTCATTTCTTCAAAAGCGTTATTTTATCTTATCGTTGTGATGGGAGAATAGAGAAGTCGTTGAAAGTTGAGAAGTTTTGATCTTTACTTTTTCTTTTAGGCCATTCACAACTGGTAGATATATTGTCTGTTTATGATTTGTCAAAAAAGTAAGTATTAGAAAATATTTATTACATTCAGAACAACAAAAATGTAAATATATTATTTTATCAAGAGATAGGCAATGGGAATTGTAGCCAGGAATTTTTAAGAGATCATAATATTCAAGAAGGTATATTGGGTTAATAAAGTGTCTATCTTTAGCTTTGGTAATAAGAGGTAAAAAGCTATTGTTTGATTGAAGGAATTCTATGGCTTTTTTTGCATAAAGTGGATCACAATAGCTTGTATTTACACATCATTTAATATTGAGTGAATACTGGCATAGATTACAACGATTTTCAATCTATGACTATGGTATAAAGCAATCAGCTAAGTCTATTTCTTTTTCTTTTCTTTTTGTTATTTTTTTATTTTTCTTATCATTTTCATTCTTTAATCTTTTTTTTCTATACCCTCTAATTATAGGTTTTCAAATGGATTGATGAATTCTTCAACATACTGAGCATCTACACTTTTTTTGAAAATCAAATCACGATGCTAAATATCATAAAGAGCTTCTCTAACGTATTGATAATTTCGAAGAGCTAACTCTAAATCTATCACTTTACCTTGTATATTTAAATGTGTTCCAAAGTGATCAATTGGTAATATGATACCTGCTAGCTTGTCAGATAGTGTCACCATACCCTTTCAACTAGATTATATTTGAATTACCTTAGAGCATATGTCCGTACAGTCAGATAACCCAAATTAAATTTTCTAAAAAGATGACAATATATTTTAATATTTTTTAAATGTCTTAGGTTCTCATCTGATCCTCTAACTACTAATAAAATCCAAATTGGTCAAATTTCTCTATCAGTCTTCAATACATCATCATATTGGATATTTAAAGAAAGATTTTTGAGATCTTGCATATGTATAAAAAAGGATGTACCAAGGGACTATTGACATCATACAAAAATGGCAAGTTGGTCTATTTATAGTTCATCATTTGAATCATTCAGTTTGATTATAAGATAAATTGATAGAACTAACTTTTGTTTATATCCTACAAGAAAATTGTGATCAGTCACATGAACAGGCTCATGAACTGACTGCAATGTTTAAAAGGTTTGACCTACAGCAGATACCTTAAGATCTATCTTTGCCTTATCATCTTGAAAGATAATAACTGATATATTAGTAAAGACAGTTGCAAATTGTCTTGCATATTTTACAGAGACAAAGCAATAATGACCATCAGAATGATCGCATGTCTCCATTTGTAAAATTTCAGCTATTGCAATCTATGCTAGATGATGATAAACTTTTGTAACAATAGAATTGGATTAGTATAGCAACAGATAATTATTTAATGTTATCTGTGCTATATAGATATTATATTTCTCCTCAAGATTTTTATGCAAATTTTCAATAATCTGAACTTTCACCATTTCTCTTTGTCATTTCTCATCAGCTAAACTGAACTTGACTAAATTGTGAATATGCTCGTATAATTCTAGATGTTTGAAAAGAAGGGATAGACGTCTATTATATTGTATAACCTTCTGTCTTTCAGCAAGTATTTTCTGTTTTTTTTTTTTGCAATTTTAAACATATTGTGCATTCCTTTTTAATTTAAGAATCCTATTCTGATTTGATTTAATTTGAGCTCAAAGGTCTACTATTTTCTCATATGTATTATGGTAAAGTTAAAGATCGGTTGTGATATTGTAAATTTGTTCAGATTCAATAAGTTTTTTTTCAGCTACTACTATTTTACTTGTTGCCTATTTTTGAGCTGTTGCATTAATAGAGATTTCTGGTATGTATAAGTTTTACTGAATGAATAGTAGGAAGAGGAGGTGTTAATTCTTCTCTAAGCATAGAAGGATATCTTGATCTTATTGTTTGTATATCATATAGCTTGAATTGAGTGGTCAAGTATTTTCTGATTATATCATCAATTTCTGCTGCACTTTTACTTTTAATCTTATTTCATTTTTATGATACTTCACAGAAAATATTAGCATGATTTAGAGTACCATTTTCTATCTTTATCATAAGATTATATACATAAGCATTGGAAAATTCCTGATATTTATTTGTTGGCGATTTATATATTGGCTTTTTATTAAAACTAGGACTAAATAAAAAGATTTGTCAACTCATACTTAAAATATTCAATGAAAAGTTTTGTAGACATGAAATAGAAAGCTGAATACAATGTGTAAAATCTTTATAGCAAGTTAGTTTTAAAGAAAATACGTAAAATAGGGGCTTAATTCAATTTGGATTTATTAAGTAGATCTCAATTATTCAAATTAGTATTAATTAATTAAGCTAATTCAAGTAAAATCACATAAAATAAAGTCTTCTGTAGCATCCTACAGCATCCCGTAACATCCTGTAGCATATGGATCTTATCATCTGATTGAAGCTTTTTTTTATATTTAAAGAAACTAATACTTTAAATTTTATGAAAATATATTGTTTAATGTTTTTAATTTTTATTTGGAATAAAAAAAAATTTAATTTAAAATTTTACAAATTGAAATTTTATTTTTTTATCATTTGTGTTTCTTGATTAACTTTTAACTTATGAATCTAAAAAAGGCAAATGATCAGAAGTATGATTATCTTATCTAGAGGTAAAAGGTAAACGCTTATATTAAAATTATATTAGCTAATATATGTCAACGCCTTTATCATATAATTAATTTTATGTACAGAATGATCATATTACATTTGATAAAAACTTTATTAATTATATTATTCTCACTATATCTAGTAAATAAATATAAGAATAAATATTTGTAAAGTGAAACAAGTTTTATTTTATTATCTTCAATTTTAATTTTCATATTGTTTATTTAATCCTTACTTTTCATAATAAATTCTATTATTTAAGATTTATGAGAGCTATTTTATAATAAATTTATTTTTAGATAACTTTTGTAAAATATTATTATTGATATCAATAATACAATAATAAATATTATTAGCTTTTAATTACAGAAGAATTTGCATTATCTTTTTTTGAACTTGAAAGTCACAAAAATTAAAACTATTTTTAGTATAATGCTGAATAATAAACAAATTCAATGATAATAAGTCATATAGAAAATAGATTACAAATTTTTACACATTTTATAAAAAATTAATAATATTTTTACAATATGTATACTGTTTTTTAAAAAGATTATATATTGAAATAATAGTTAATACTTATACAATTAGCATCTTTCTATATCAATTAAATTCTGAAACTTTGTAGAACTTTGTTTAAAAAAAAAGTGAAAATAGATAAATTTATTAAATTTAAATTATTTTTAATAAAGAATATACTTTTTATAGTATTGATAACATTTTTTACTAATAATTAGATTATAAAATTTAAATAGAAGCTTTTAATCTAAAGTTAAATATCTTTTATATTATATTTTTAATATAGAGTTATTTTATTTACAATATTATTATTAGGGAATTTTTTAAACTTTCTTAATAAATATTTTTATGTGCATAAGTACGCTAAATTTTTTTTAACTACTAAATGTATTTCAACTTCTTTATGAAATTCTTTAATTATTTTATATCACTTCTTATTTTCTTATTTTGATTTTATATACTAATCACATTTTGTAAAAGTTTTTAATTACTTTTCACTTTCTGTTTGTATTATGTAAATATAATACTTTATTTTTTTTTATTATTTTTTTTTTTGAATAAATTAATAGAAATTTGTTTAATAAAATATATAATTAAACAATTTTTATATTATTAATTTTAAAATAAAAGCATTGAAAATTATCAGTTATCTTATCATATTGTAATTAAACATAAATATTATGTAATATTTATTTAAAAATTGTGAATTTTATTAAATGAATTAAGTGAAATATAAAAATATCCAGTATGAAAAAATATTTGAAAAGTTTATGTAAATAAAATGAATATTCACAATTTAACGTATTCAATAAAAAAAAAGATTTAAATTATAAAATAAGAAATATTTTTTACTTTTATATGTAAATATAAGTTAACGATCTACTTGTTTTTGAGTATGAATAAAATATATTTTAATATCAAAGCAATTTTTTTATTATTATAATTTTAAAAAAAAAAATTATTATTATAATGATTTATAATATATATATATATATATATAAAAAATAAAATTTTATTTATATTAATACAAAAGTTAATAAATTAAAATTAATAAAATATACTATAAAACCTAAAATTTATATAATATTAAAATAGTAATAGGTTCTATTTTTCTAATTAGATTTAGCTAGATCTTTAAAATTACTATTAAAATTGGATAAAAGGGTCACTTTATCTATAAAGATTATTATTTTCTTCTTTTATCACATTATATTAGAATTATTACAATTTTATTTGTTATCAAAAAAGCCTAAAGCAAAACAATCTTATAAGATTAACTGTAAATCCTAAGAATTACTATCCCTATATAGAACTTTGAATATTAGATGATTGTCATATATATATTATCAAATATACTCAGAAATTAAACCTGATTTCTATTTCTAATAATTTAATTAAATCAGATTCTAATCATTCAGAAATATATGCTGATTTATACATTTTTAAACCATTTAATTTAAATTAACACTAATTAATTATCAATAGGAATGCATCATAAACTGTATATAAATTAATCAATTCTTTATCAATTGATATAAAAAAATAAACTAAATGTTTATTTATAAGTATTTATCATAAACTAAGTATTAAACTAATTATTATAAAAAACATAAACTGGTTTATGAATTTTAATAATTTTTCATACCGAATATTATTTTATAGAAATTTTAAATTACAAGTCTATTTTTCTTTAAGACTAATTAATAGAAATAACTGCATATGTTTGACAGGCCTTTTTTTTCCTATTACAAAATTATTAGAAATAAATTGGTAAAAGATGTTTTGTATAGGTATAATACTATCCCTAAGCACTGACGAAACGGGTTTGTTAAAGCAAAATCACATCACTACCCAAAATGTTCTCCTACTTCAATAGACTCTCGGCGGCTTCTGTATACGCTTCTAGTCGCTCAGCGCCAATGAAATGACCTTTCAATAATACTAACGATGTCAGTCATTGTAGGAAACAACGACGAGATTTATTAGTAAACTCGAAAGGAAGAAGTTGGACTAGTGACATCATAAAAATTTTTCTTCCTAAAATTTAATATTATAACAGCTTCAATTTGACTAAAAACAAAAAAGTATAGTAAATTCAGTTTACTTATCGGCGAAGTGTAAAAGAAAAAAAAAAAAATTGAAAAAAAAATGAAAATTACTTGATAGATTATTCGAGAGCGATCTCCTTTCCTTTACAATGGAGAGGGCACTCCAAACATATTCTTTCTATATGAAGGTCGTTATCAACACAAATATCCCAATTCATACCAGAAACATCCGAAATTTCGGGTATTGGTGAAGGAGGAGGCAATGTCGCAAGGTTCTGTGATAATGATTGTGGTGATGATTGTGGTGATGTTGATTGTGACGTCTATAGATTTCAGAATGTAAATTATAAACGTTAAAAATTAGTATAACACATAATTATAAAGATTAAAATTTCTGTGAATGTATAAGAAAGAAGTTAAAGAATAATGTTTACAGGTTTATTTCTACGACGCTTTTTAGACAAAGAACCAACATTATAATCAATTCGGTTAAGATTCCGAAGATTATGTTTGCGAGCTGGAGTAGGTGCCGCGTTCTTTCTCTTCCTACTAATTTTTCGTTGAGATCCTAAAACATCA
This sequence comes from Funneliformis caledonium, assembly GCA_910591825.1. Taxonomy (NCBI): domain Eukaryota; kingdom Fungi; phylum Glomeromycota; class Glomeromycetes; order Glomerales; family Glomeraceae; genus Funneliformis; species Funneliformis caledonium. Next base: position 11,319 of record CAJVPQ010000090.1, read on the forward strand.
GCAACTCTACTGGTAGAACTATTATCTTCGATGGATGTGTCCCTTCCTTCATAAAAATCTTCAAAGGAATTATCGTTGAAATCGCCGCCGCCATTGATGGTGTTGTTGGTGTTGGTGTTGTTGGTGTTGTTGGTGTTGTTGGTGTTGTTGGTGTTGGTGTTGGTGTTGGTGTTGGTGTTGGTGTTGTTGGTGGTATTGGTGGTACTGGTAGAACATTCAAAACCAGAATCATCATCTGAGCTCGAATTAAGCTCGAGTTGAACGTGCCATTTATTGAGTTCAACTTTTGTTATCTCTATTTTATTATCGATTTCAGAAAGGGAGAGAAGGATGCGTTCTTTTTCAGACTCATATTCTGAAAGGTTATGCCTCTATAAAAGATATTAGTGTTACTAAATGTAAATTTACATAATCAGGAATTTACACGTATCCTTTCTTACTTACAATCTCGCATTCCTGAATTATTCCTTTCCAATATTCCTCCAAATGTTTCTTAAATCGGGCACGTTCTGCCTTGACCTGTTATTGATGATATGCAATGTTTTATTTAGCAACAAAGGAAGATACATAGCCAGTTTCTCCTCCCAAGTAGTCATATCCAGTAATTCTTCTGATTCAAAAACGCGATTGATCAGAAGTTGCCCTAATTTGCAAAATAAAAGATACGCACCTTTCCATTTAAAAAATCAAAATTTCTTTGATCTAACTCCCTTGCTTCCGTTAAAAAGTGTGACCCAAGAATTGTCAAGTTCCCACCAATTTATCGATGGCAAAGTTGAAGTAACAATAACTTCTCGGTTAAGTTTTAAAAAACTAAAAAATGATTTGTTTTGGGTCTTTTGCAAATATAAAATAAGTTCTTCATAACCAACATATTTGTCTCGATTTTCTGAAATACTTCGAGCGTTATAAATAATAGTATTAGACATGGTAAAAAAATGTATTTGTATTAGAAGGATGTAATATACGGAATGGAATGGTTAATTTTCAGAAAAATTAAAATAAAATATATCGATCCCCCACAGTCTCATAGTCTTTATATAAGACGCGTTTAACGCGTAACGTGCAAATTACATGATATACGCGATTAATCGGCAAAAAGGAGACACGAACTCCAATTGATGAGTCGATCTATGATTGATCAACCCCTTAATGAAAATCTACCAAATCTACCTAAAATGGTAAACTTTACTAATTTTTTAATTTAAATATACTATTAAAGTAGATTTCATAAGGAGTTAATTAATCATAGATCGACTCATCCATTGAATTAACAAGTTATAGAGTTCGTATCTCTGCCGATTAAAGTAATCGCGTATATCATGTAATTTGCACGTTACGCGTTAAACGTGTCTTATATAAAGACTATGAAGACTGTTGGGGGGGGGGGATCGATATATTTTATTTAATTTTTCTGAAAATTAACCATTCCATTCCGTATATTATATCCTTCTAATACAAATATATTTTTTTATCACGTCTACTACTATTTTTTATAACGCTCGAAAAACTTCAGAAATCAGACAAATATGTTGGTTATAGTGATCTTATTTTATATTCGCAAAAGTCCCAAAACAAATCATTTTTTGGCTTTTTAAAACATAACCGAGAAGTTTATTGTTACTTCACTATGCCATCCCCGGTAGAACTTGACAATGCTTGGGTCACATTTTTTAACAGAAGTAAGGGAATTAGATCAAAGCAATTTGATATTTTTTAAATGGAAAGGTGCGTATCTTTTATTTTGCAAATCAGGGCAACTTCTGGTCAATCGCGTTTTTGAACCAGAAGAATTACTGGGTATGACTACTTGGTAACCACTCCATAGTACTCTATTCAGGCGTCCTAAATTTGTCGTTAGTAAAGGTCTGCTGATTTCGGAGGAGAAACTGGCTATGTGTCTTCCTTTGTCGCTAAATAAAACATCGCATATCATTAACTTTCATCTATGATAGGTCAAGGCAGAGCGTGGCCGATTTAAGAAAAATTTGGAGGAATATTGGAAAGGAATAATTCAGAAATGCGAGATTGTAAGTAAGAAAGGATGCGTGTAAATTCCTGATTATTTAAATTTACATTTAATAATACTAATATCTTTTATAGAGGCAGAACCTTTCAGAATATGAGTCTGAAAAAGAACGCGTCCTTCTCTCCCTTTCTGAAATTCGACAATAAAATAAAGATAACAAAGGATGAACTCAAAAAATGGCATATTCAACCCGAGCTTAATTCGAGCTCAGAAGATGATTCTGGTTTTGATTTTAGTAAAGGTTCCACCAACACCACCAACACTAACACCATCACCATCACCACCAACGCCAACACCTACACCACCAATGCCGGTGGAGCTTTCAATGATGATTTATTTGGAGATTTTTATGAAGGAAGGGACACATACATTGAAGATAATAGTTCTACCAGTAGAGTTGCTGGTGTTTAGGATCTCAACGAAAAATTGCACCTACTCGATCTCGCAAACATAACCTTCGGAATCTTAACCGAATTGATTATAATGTTGAGGTTTTGGTCTAAAAGGCGTCGTCGAAATAAACCTGTAAACATTATTCTTTAACTTCTTATACATTCACAGAAATTTTAATCTTTATAAATTATGTGTTATACTAATTTTTTACGTTTACAATTTACATTCTGAAATCTATAGACGTCACAATCAACATCACCACAACCATCATCACAATCACTATCATTGAACCTTGCCCTCCTTCACCAATACCAGAAATTCGGATTTTTTTTTGGCATGAACTAGGATATTTGTGCTGATAACGATGACTTTTCTATAGAAAGAAGTACTCTCTCCATTGTAAAGGAAAGGAGATCGCTCTCGAATAATCTATCAAGTAATTTTCATTTTTTTTTTCAATTTTTTTTTCTTTTACACTTCGCCGATAAGTAAACTGACTTTACTATACTTTTTTGTTTTTTTTTTATAGAATGTTCTTTGTTTCGTGATCAATTTATCAACTTAGAATCAAACCTTCGTCACTTTTTAGTGATTTTATTTACAAGAAAGGCAAGCACTTTTAATTCTAAATTCCAACATAATTTTCTGCAAAAATGCAAAAATAAAATATTTGATTATATAAAACGCGTTTTTTAACATTTAAAATTTGATAAATCTTTAGAGAATTTATCAACAAACTGGAAACTTTTAATAAATTCCTTGAAGGGAATATTTAACGACTTTACTAAACCACACAACACCTGTGATGTCTGGCACCAGTCTTTTTTTTTAAAAAAAAAAATTGCAGTGCTATTTCAAAAAAAAATTAATACACTAAATATACGACTTACCTTTTAAATAAAAATAAAATTAAATTCGTGTTATTAGTAACACGATATCATAAAAAGTGATGTAAACAACTTAGATATTGTAATTGAATTTATTTTGTAATGCTTTTCGAAGCTTTTTATTTGATAATAATTCTTCATGATCATCCTTACCATTACTGTTATTCTCTTTATTATTTTGATCAGATCTAACTTGCCTTTTTTACCCTTATGATTAGCATATATACTGTATATTACTTCAATTTTAAGGCTTTCATCTTTTCTTTCTAAATAGTTAATTGGGTTGCTAATAGTACAAACAAATTCAAGTAATATTATTACCTTATACAACTTGTGTCACTTCAGATTCCATTTCCTTAGCTTCTTAGCAAACCTTTCATGTATTTCATAAGTTTTATTTAAATTGCTAAATTAAGTGTTTTCTTTATTAACTCAAATCCCTTTTTCTATTGTTATTTTCGTATTATTTCATGATAAACCTTTTAGTAAAACATGTTAAAATTAAGATATTGTTTAATAATTGCTATATATTAGATAAAGTATTATTAATATTACTAATAATATTTGATACTGATGATTGTTATTTATCAAATGCTATAATTAGATATTTATATTCTATAATTTTATATTATAATAAAGTAATTTCAGATGTAGAAAAATGTAAATTATCTATAATTTGAAGTATTATTTTTAAAAAATTACTTTAAAAAAGAATATTAATAAATAATAATATATTATTATTATTATTATTAGTTAAGAAAAAAACTCTATTTTTTCTTTACAATATTGTTTCTCTTAATGTTAATATTTTCATCTTGCATTTTAGTTTATTAAAAGAGCTGTTTGATTTAGAGTTTTTATATTTATTTATTTTAGAAGATTCTAAAACAACTTTTTTATTATTTCTTTTAACAATAATAACTTGTATTGAATTTTATTAAAAGAATCATTGAATTTAAAAACTTTATATTAGAAGATTCTATAGTAATTTTTTATTACCTTTTTTATTAATAATAGCTTGTGGTTAAACTTTATTAAAAGAATCATCAAATTCAAAAACTTCATGATTATTTGTATTAAAAGATTCTAAGATAACTTTTTTATTGCTTTTTTAATGATATTGGCTTGCAATTAATTTTCTTGAAAAGATCATCAGGTTTAAAATCTTTATAATTATTTGTATTAAAGATTTTAAAAAGTTTTAATAACTGATAAGTCAAACAAATATAAATAAACCAAAAATTATATCTTACTTTTTTAATTTTTCTTTGTTATTTCTTTCACATATTATAACTATTTTAAATATATTAAAGAGAAAAGAGAATAAAAGATAATATGTCTGATATTTATGATCTTTAACATATATAATTATAAAATAATTAATTTTGTCATTATTATAAACTTTTATAAATCATTTAATAGAATTAAAGTTTGAAAATAGTATTAATTTCTATAAATATTAATCTTGTTTAATAGAATTGATAATTTTTAATTAGTTATATATATTAATAAATAATTAAAATAAAAGGAATTATATTTTAATAAATCATAAAAAATTGATAAAACTTTTAAGTTTATATAAAGAAAAATCAATTTTATTACTAAATAATATATTTAATAAATTTATTTATAACAGTTTTTATTATCTTTTTTTTTAATTTTTTAATCAAAAAGCTTTTTTATTACTTAATATTTAACATTTTCAGATAATATACTAATTTTAAAATTTTTTGATTCTATATATTATACAAAAATAATTAGATAAATAATTTAATAAAATAAATATGTAATTAAAGTTAAAAATACCTTTTATTGCTTTAGCAAATTCATTTTTGACTATAAACTATATATAATAATAGAATATTCTATTTTTATTTACATTATAAAGTATTTAAAAATATTGATCTTTTTAAGAAGAATGATATGTACAATAGTTAATTATAAGTATTCTCTTTTCATAATTTCTAAAGTTAAGTAAAATATCTATTAAAATTTTAAATTTAAGTTTAATACTAACCTTGATAATCTGTAAAATTATAACTTTATTTTATAAATAATTTAAAAATTAAATAATTAGTAAATTTTATATTAAAAAAAAAAAATTTGCTTTTTTTTATATAAATAATTTTATTTCTTTATTATTTCATACTTATAAACTTCTTAGATATATAGAATATTTTTTTTTTAATATGATAATTTTTAAGTTATTATAATTATATTAATAATTAAGAAAACTTTAATTATATTACATTCTTCCTTTATTTTTTTAATAATATTTGTAATTATTAATTTTTATTCTAAAAAAAAAAAATAATATTAACATCTATTTTTAAAACTTTATGTTAAATTTACTTTAAATTATCTAAAAAATTTACAGATATAAACTAAAAAGTTGCTTTTATAAATATTATATATAAAATTAATATCAGGTTTTGTTAAAAAAAATTGGTTTATTAAATTTTAAATTTAAAATAATACTGTAATATGAACTTTTTAGTAAATATTATAACTTTTATTTATTACTAAAATTATTATTTAAATAGTATTTTTAAATATAATAAATAGTCATAATTTTATTATGATAAATATAAAGTAACTATATTTTTGAAATTTCATTTCAATTATTATTAAAAATTTATATAAAAAAAATATTTTTTTAATTTATTAAAAAAGATTAACTTTTACAATCAAAATTTATCAATCATTTTAATTTTTGATTTATATGTTATACGAATTTATAATTTTATATGTAATTAATATTAGTATTATATTTAAATTTTAATTACTTGATTTTAGAAAATATTAGGAAATCAGATACTTATGACTATTATATTTTTCTTTGAAATCTAATTTTTTTTAATTTACTAATATAATAAGACAAATAAGAGCTTTAATTTTTTATTTATTATTTTTAGATGAAAAAATTACATATTTTTTAATTTTTTATTACTAAAATAATCTATTTAAGTTGAACTTTATTTTAAATTATTATCAAAAATATTACTAAAAATTTAAAATAAAGTAAAATAAAAGTAAATTTAGTTATACATTTTAAATTTAAACAAGATATATTTATTAGTTAACTTCAAAATTTTTATCTTGATTAGAAGAAATCAACAATATTTCATTTTTAATCTTCTTAAAAAATTTAATAAAATTATTATGTATAAAGATTATCAAGTTATATAAATTACAAATATATTACATATAATCTAACTTGTAAAAAAATTTTAGATAATAAAATTCAGATAAATTTAAATTTTTTAGTTTTAGATAAATAAGCATTTTGCATAAAAAAAAAAAAAATACTAAAAAAAAATTTTTACTTTATAAGATAAATATTATTTTTTTAATAAAAATAAATTATAAATTTAATATTAATTTAAAAAAAATTTTTTTTTAATAATTTTTTTCTTTCTATTGCAAAATACTCAAATATTTAATTCTTTAATAAAATTTTAGATTTTGTGATAAATTCAAAAATTTTATATATTAGTTTGAATATTATATTAGTATGAAAGAATCTACCAAAAAATTTATAAGATTAGATATATTATTTCTAGATTATTATCAGCATAAAAATTTATTTAATTGAATTAAAAATGAAAAAAATACAATTTTCTTTTGAAATTTTATTATTAGATTATCATTTAGAATAATAGTAGTATTTAATAAACTATGTAATTGTAAAAGATATATAGATCTATCATAAAATAATGATCAGATATTAATTTGTAACTAGCTAGTATTTTTTTTATTTCAGTATTCACGTTACAAATAAAGTGATATAAAGCTAATTAGGATAAACATGATGATCATTTAAGTGCAGTCATTAATCATTTATTAATTAAATAAATATAAGAAATGATTTCTTTTTTTAATAAGCATAAAATATATTACAATTATAATAAGATTTTTTTTGAGAATAATATTATTTTTTTATATTAGTTTAATTTATTTTGTTTGTTTGTAATTTTTACAATTATTAATTATGGTTTAAATACAAATTAAATTTTATTTAAAAATGATGTTTTTAATTAAGTAAATATATGTGGTTTCATTTGAAAAATATTTTCTAATCTTTGATATTCTAGAATCATTTCTTGATTAGTTTTGAAGGCTGATACATCAAGATAAGATATTCTATATCATTTTAGGAGAAACATCTGCTAAGTGCAATATACGTTTGATCTAAAGAAAAGATATTTCCATTTAAGGTGATGCATGTTTTTGGTAGGGTTAGTCCTTGTATTTTATGAATAGTAAGTGCAAAGCAATTTTGTAAAGAAAATTGTGTACAGCGGTAATTATACCTATAGGTTTTAAAATAATGTATTTATTTATAAATAATTATATTAATGATTAATCCTTTTATAGAGAAAGTAACTTATACGCATTCATCTAAAGGGTTTGTATTAATAATTATACCTATTGTACCATTGTATATACTATAATTCATGAGAGAATTATTGAGAAACATAATATGTGTAGCTGATTGTAAACGGACAAACAGTGGTAGATTTATTTTTTATTTGAACATTTGATTTGATTGTAAGGGAATCCATTATTCAGCATTTACAAAGTCTATAGCTTGCAAAATCAAGAATTTATCTTTTTGAACAGGAAGAAAATTATATATTATTCTATTAATTAAATTAGCATTTGCTTTAAAAACTACAATGTGATAATGTTTAGTAATATATTAAGCGATACTTGAGTTAAAAATTGTGAATAATATTATTAAAGTTTGTTCTATATTTCTTGTGAGAGATTATTTATACGTATCTCTTCTAACATGTAATAAAATTTTTCATCATTATTTTGATGTTGTGGGGTTTTTAAGAATAATGAATAGAATAGTTTTCAGATTGAAGCATAAAATATAAATTAACCAGTGACTGGAGATAATTAAGCAAGATCTTCTATAGTTATAATATTTATTTCGCTAAATATTAAAGTATTACTATAAAGATTAGCAAATATATTTAAAATGAAGTCAAGAAGTTCTGCAGAGACCATTGAGATTTTTTCAATAATTATAGTTTCTACATTTGTTAATGATAATCTTAGTTTATTATCTATATAAGTATGAATATGAAAATTTTTTTGCATAAAGGTGATTTGTAATTTTGAATGAATGGTTATGCCTCTTATATTTTAAGCTGCTACTCTAGTTAAAGTTAGTAAAAAATAAGTCTGTTGTTTTCAGGTAAGGATATTTAATATTATATTAATAATTTATAATTTACCAGTACTAGTAGATCCAGTTATAAAAAAGTATGGCAATCTAGAAATACTATTGCTACTTTTGTCTAAATATATATTGATAGTTAATATTATGTGATATTGATCATGAGGAAGTTTAAGCATAACAGTTTTTGGATAGATATGAGAAAGGATTTTTAAATAATCTATCTGAATTCAGATGATATTAGAAAAGGTAGTAGGAAGCTGAGTTTTTAACGAGAATAATAATCTATCTAGCATTAATATAAATTGATTATTTATAGATATTATTCATAATTGATATATATTATTAGTTTGATTATATAAGTTAGTTAAAAAGTTTGGATATAAAGATAAGAATTTTTTATAGTAAGTTCTATTTAGTCTAATTTTATAGTCAGATTTAAACCTTGTTAATATATTCAAAAATAATTATTGGTAAAAATAAAGTTCATTATCTTCAATCTTAAGGAATTAATATCTTATTATTATCTTTTTTGATCATTTAATAACATAATTTTTTAATTCATCATGATAAAATCATAAATATCTTTCAAAATACTAAAGATATATAAGATTATCAAATTTAAGAGTTCGTGATCATGACATATATTTTATTATAGTATCATTATAGTATAGATTTTTATTATTTTTATTAATCATGTAAATGGAAAGTATTGTAAAAAATTTTATGAAAAGCAGTTCAGTCGTTAAAAATTTTACTATTGCAGATGAGCTGCAGATTTAATAACCTAGAAGTAAGAACATTAATTCTATAGAACTAAGTCTTCTTACAATAACGTATTTTCTTAATAGATCATTTTCATAGATATTAAATACGTGTGAAGGTTTACTTTTTGTGATATATTTCATTATATAATAGGTGAACCCTTTATCTATTATATATTGAACATTCATATGAGTATTCTATATTAATAATATTTGAGAGTGATAAAGAACTACCTATGAATTTGCTTCTATTAAACACTTTATAAACATAATGGTAATTTTCTTTTTCATAGTGAGTTGTAGCACTAAATAAATATAAAAACCTTTCTTGTATGTTTGATTTATGATCGCTAGTCCTTGATATCATGTATTACAAATGTATATCTGATGTGTTACTACAGTTATATAAAGTTCAGGTTTGTATAAAGGATTAGGTATTGTAGACGAATTACATCATTTTCAATCATATTATTAATAGGATTGGTAATCCAATAATAATTGTATATATGTATAGCACCTCTATTCTGAAATTCAACCCTATAAAAAAATTTGTGATCTGACTAAAACCAATAAATTTAGGTTTTTTATAAAGTTTTTTTTTAAAGATTGAAATCTGTGTATAAAATAATTTGCACAGTAAAATGATCTATTTGTTAGAAAAGTATTACTATTATCATTATTAGAAAGAATATTATGAAGGTGTGACCAATGACTTTTGGCTATACTAAGTATTATAAATAAGATTAGTAACCTAATTTTGTGAATTATCACATTCAAATGAAGTTGTTTTTGATGAAAATAGGAATCTTCAGTTTGTATAAAGATAGGAATTAGTATTATTGTAGTTTTATTAATTATATTATAAGATGAATATGAATTGGATTGAAGTAATTCTTTAACAGAAAGATGATTTATATTATTATTATTACTAGAAATAAGACGAGATTGTAGAAATAAACGTTGTGTATTTTGATGATATCTTAATTTTTTAAGTTAAAGGTATAACTAGAAAGACCAATAATAGTGAAGTCTCCATCTTGCTTAATATATTTTTCGTACATTTCTATATGATTTTCATTATCAGATGAATTATTTTGTAATACATTATAAAAGTGACTTTTATCATCTATAAAGAGGTCAGGAAAGATTAGAGGTTCTAAGTTTGAATCATAAGTTAAAATCAGTAATCATAATGTTTCATTTTTCTGAACAAAACCTATTATAAATCTTGTATAGTGAAAATATTTATCATGGACTTTATTGGGAAAATTATATCTTAAAATAATGATATTATGTGTATTAACAGGTATAGTAGAATCAGATTGAATATGCTTTACTCTTGGAAAAGAATCATCCAACTTATTATTTGATGATAAAATAGATACAAAAGAATGAAGATAAGGGTTATTTTGTGCTAACTAAATAGCAGCTCATCATAAAGTTTCATCATAAATCAAAGATTCAGAATCATTAGTAGGTGATCATTCTCATTTAGTTCTAAAAAAGCTTCTAATATCCTAGAATATAATGCATATTACGTGAATAGTTGATAGTTCTAGTGAGATTTCTATATTCAAAATAAGGGTTGCTATTTGGTATTTTTTCCAGAAAGCAGTGAAGGTAAATAAGTGATAGGTGATTTCTTTTATGCAAAGAAATGGAAAGGATTTCTTCTAGTAAAGGAGATAGGTAAGGAAAGAAGAATCTTGTAAAGGGTTTCTTATATGATTTGCATATAGAAATACTTGATTCAGAAATATAATTAGTATTTAAATTAAAAGATAAGGAAATATTAGGCATATATTATTGTAAAGGATAAATGAATGATAGATCGTAAAATATTCAGGATGCTTTTTCAGGATATAAAAGTTTTTCATAATATACGTAAGAGATTCATGAATATTAAGTTAAAATATTATTTTGAAATCTATGATATAATCTTAGAAATTTTGATGAAAGTCTCTAATATGATATATTAGATGTATGAAGTGATGATCTTTGAAGATTAATAGATGTGTTTATTAATGATTTAATATTAGAATTATTATTAGGTATATCTGATAAATCTATTAAAGTTTTATAATCATTATCAAATGTGTATATATTATGAAGTTGATGAATCATTTCTTAGTAGTGTTATTTTTTTCTAATTTTAGGTTTATTTTTAGATTTTTTTTTGCACTTTAAATATTTATTATATTTGAATTATTTATTTTATTTATCATAATATTTATAAGAAGAAACAATAGTTATTGTGTTTTTTTATTATATTTTATTTTATTATATAATGTATAAATACTAAAAATGCTAAATAAATGTATATGTTTAATAAAATATATATATTATCATATAATGTTCGCATAACATTTTATCTAATCAAAATCAATTATTTTTATAAATTATGTGAACCATTTTTTTTTAAACCTTAATATTTATGAATTTAAGATATTATTAAAAATAAAATAAAGATTTGATTTGATTGTGAATTGTGTTTAAATCTTTATTTTTATTTTTTTGATTACTAAAAAATATAATATAATATATGAAATAAAAAAAATTAAAACAAATATAAGAAATTCTATAAATAAATATCATACAAAATAGAAAAATATAAAAAAATTCAATTATACAAAAAATTTAAATAAATTACAAATCTATAAAAAGAAAATATGAGAAAAGAGCGTTAGCATATATTCCTATAGGTGAATAATTAATTTGCACCCCTTATATCACTAAATCAGTCTTCTAAGGAGCCTGAGATTGAAATCTATAAAAAAAAAGAACATTAGTATGCGTTCTTATAGGTGAACGATCAACTTATACTTTTTACTCTACTGAAACCAACCTTCTAAAAAGCTTAGGTCAAATCTACAAAGAAAAGACAGAAAAAGAACATTAACATGCATTCTTATAAGGGAAAGACCAACCTGAACTCACTACACTATTGAAACTAACCTTTTAAGGAGCTCAGGATCAAATCTATAAAAAAAAGGTAGAAAAAGAATGTTAGCGTATATTCTTATAAGGAAAGATCAACCTAAACCTATCACATCATCGAAACTAATCTTTCAAGAAGCCTAAGGTTAAATCTACAAAAAAAAGGTAAAGAAAAAATGTTAGCATGCATTCTTATAAAGAAAAACTAACTCAGACTCACTACATCACTGAAACAGTCCTCTAAGAAGTTCAGAGTCAAAATCTATAAAAGGAAAAAGAAAAGAGCGTATTCTGTTAAAGTACAGTGAATGCTCTTAATTTAATTTTTATTTTATAAAGATGGTAGTAAGAGATATTTTGTAGGAAATAGAAAAAAAAATGTTTTTTTTTTATAATCAATTTTCTTTATTTATATATCAAAAAATAAAATAAATTTAAATTCAATTTTTTTTTTTTATATAAATTAAAAAAAATAATTTTTTTGAATTAAAAAAAAATCTAAAAATTTAAAATAATATAAATTTTAATCAAATAAATTGAATATGATATAAAAAAAAATAATCTATTCTTTTTATAAAGTATTATTGTCAATTGTAGAATCAGTAGCAGTGGCAATTGTGAAAGTCATATCGGTAACTATTGATGAGATAGGATTTGCTTCTAATACCTTAAAGACATATCTATTTTTAATTCCATTTATTTGACTTAAAGTTTCTGATCTCTTTTTGAAGTAACACCTTGAAGGATATGACTTGTTTGATTATTACTTGATGATAATAGATTAAGCCATAATATGTTTAAAGTTTATTAACCATTGCTATTATTTCGATTAGTGAAAATCAATAAAATGTCTTCAAGTCTAAGTACATGCTTTTCAGAGATCGTTTCATCTTAGGTGATTTTATCGATTATAGTTAAAATATAGATAATTGTACCTACTAACATAATAGTCATTGATCTTATAGTTTAGTTTATAGAATTAGTCTTATTTACAAGATATTTAAGGTTGAGATCATGAAATGTATCAATCTAAAATTCGTGAGATTCTTTTTTACCTAAGTTTTCTTCAACATAAAAATCGATATGTAATTTCCTATTTACATTTTTAATAGTTTTAATTGTATGTTCTAATATTATTACATTTAATCCAATAAATAGCATAATATTATAATGCAAATTTTGCATAACTTTTATTAATGTAACATTTACCTAGGTTATTTTATTTATAAATAAAAACAAATTATTAATTTAATTAATAAAATTGAGTAAATAATATGAAATAAAATTAATTACATACAGAATAATATTCAAAACACATAACAAATTTCCTTTCAAAAAAACTATATCACTAGTATCAAAATCTTCAATTTGAGATTCAATATTTTGATCTGATGGAATGAATGCTTTAACTTTTAAATATACAACTTTCATTAGATCATTATTATCAATTCTAGACAATGTAGTAATCTTTTTAATGATAAATTTTCAGGTTGGTCATTCTGTATATTCATGGATATAGTAAATCATAAAAATCTTTGCTGGCATTATTTTAATTTTAATTTTTTTTTATAAGAATAATTTTCTTGTTTTATTTTGATAAAAAAATGTGTTTTTTTATTTTTATTTTTTTGCTAAAGAAAAAAATTTTTTTTTTTCAAAAACTTTCTTTATTTTATTTATTATTTAATAAAAAAATTAACATAAGTAAAATACAAAAAAAAAACCCCCCGCTAATTTTGTCAGCATATTTATGAATTTAATAGATTATTTTCTATTGTTATAAAATAAAAATATCAAAAAGCATATACATATATAGAGGCCTTAAGAAATATTACTATTTTAAATGCTAATTAAAATGAGTTAATATTTGTAATCTGTCATCATCCCAAAAGGTACTTTGATACTAATATTATTTGGTTAAAATAATTTATTTTTCATGTGTCGTTAATTAATAAAAAAATAATATTTGATTTTATATTGTTAAAAAAAAACCAAATATTTTATATTATATAATCTGAAAAATAAATTATATATATAATCTAAATATGAAAAGGAGGAAGGTGAGTGTCATCATTCTGAATCTAATATTTACTTGTAATTAATAAGCATACCTAATCAATTAGGATTAAGATTAAGATTAAAAATACTCTATATTAAATCTGTAATTAAAATTACGCAGATCAATTTAACTAAAAAAGAATATTGTAGGCAAGTGTTTTGTTGATCTTAAAATAGAAACTTTATGGAGATTATTAATATTTTTTATTTAAAAAAATTATATCATGAGACTTGTATTACTGTATACATTAGAAATATGCTCCGAATCTGATCAATTCAGATATTCAGTCATCCATCCAAAATTTGATCAGATTCAGATTGATCTGTTTGTATCACAGGATTAATCGAATAGAAATCAGATTTTCTGATTAATCTGATGACGTGTTTCAAAATACGAGGCCTCTAATCATTAACATTTTTGGAAATTAGATTACACAGATTACACAAAATACTAGGACTACAAAAATAAAAAACAGGAAACAATTTTTTTGTAGAATGGCAATCACCAAAAAAGGAAATGATCAGTATTATAGTTATACAAAATATAAGAAATACGAAAATTTAAAAATAGAAAAATTTTTTTGTAGAATGGCTATCATCGAAAAAGGAAATTAATCAATATACCTACGCATATAGAAATTAAAAATTATATAATTTTTCGTAATTTTCATAATTCTGCTCAAAATTTATAATTCCAGCCAGAATTATAAAAATTAATTAGATTATACTGGATAATTTGAAATCTAATGAATAAAAATCTGGATGATCTGAAATTCAACCAGATCAAATGACAGATTGATCAAATTTCACCAAAGTTGATCTCTAGTGTATATAGACCTGAATAGAAAAAATGTAAGGTCTGTTTTTTTCTCTATGATAAATATAAATATTACAAAATTTGTTTTTAAATTTTATACTTATATTGCTTGCATTATTATCTGAAGTGTAATGTAGGATTACTCTTCTGAACTCATATTAACTATGCAATATCTATTACTATATAACCAATCATATTGTGTGATCTTACATAATGTGATTAAGTGTATTAATTAAGGTAAAGTATATTAATTTAGTGATACATTTTTTTGTAATACATATATATTTTTGTACTCTGATTATCATAATGCAGTACTAGAAATATATTGTAAAGGCATAGAATACTTCAAATGCTCTAATAGTTTCTGTTATCTAGTTTTATTTATCTTTCAATTGATAAGTTATTACAATCTTATAATTAAAGGTTAAGAATTAATGATAATAGAGAGAATTCTAAGATATAAAATTATCATAATGATAAATTAAATGATACTGAAATTATATTAAAATAAATTGAAGAATATTTGGTAATTCTTAATTTAATCATAATTGTTACAAAATTTTCAATAGCAATGGTTAAAAGATATTAAAAAATATGAATTTTTAAAAGTTTAACTTGTAACTTTTATTAATAAAATTTTAAATTTAATTTTTTTAAAACTGTGTAAAATTTGTATTATAATAAATTTTTGATTTGTCACATGTATAAATAATTTTGATTAATCTAACTATATTAATTCATTTGAATTGAAATTTGTATTACCGTATCAGCCAATTAAACATGTAATGCATCTTTATATAAAGATTATAGAACAGTTATAGATTTGATATTTTTTATTTTTTATTTTTTATTTTTATCATATCTACTACTCTTTATAACTTCAGAAAATCATGATATATGTTAGTTTATAATGATCTTATTTTATATTTGCACTTGGTTTTTAAAGTGTAATTAAGAAGTTATTGCTACTTCAACTATACCATTTTTTGTAAATTTGTGAGAACTTGACAATACTTGAGTCATTTTTTAACAGAAGTAAGGGAGTTAGATCAAAACAATTTAATATTTTATATAGAAAGATGCATATTTTTTATTTTGTAAATTAGGGTAACTTTTAGTCAATCGTGTTTTTGAATCAAAAGAATTACTAGACATGACTATTTAAAAGGAAAATCTGACTATGTATCTTCCTTTGTCATTAAATAAAACATTGCATATAATCTATAACAGGTCAAGGCAGAACATGTCAAATTTAAAAAGAATATTGGAAAGGAATAATTCAGGAATATGAAATTGTAAGTAAGAAAGAAAGTGTGTAAATTTCTAATTATATAAATTTACATTTAATAATACTAATATCTTTATAGATGCAGAAACCTTTCAGAATATGAGTCTGAAAAAGGAACATATCCTTCTCTCTCTTTCTAAAATTGATAATAAATAAAGATGAACTCTAATGCTAATACTAACGCCACCAATATCACCAATACTAATAGAGGTTTCAATGAACATTTCTTTAGAGATTTTATGAAGAAAGGGACACATATATCAAAGATAATTATTTAGCAAGCATATTGAATTTGATAAAAACCTAACGAATCTTAAGGAATTTTAATATTGAATGTTTATCGAACTACCAGATAATAACCATTTTTTTAAGAGAAATATGTGAGACTTTAATTACCTATTATTTACTTGATTTATTTGCCAAATGAGAAAAAACTGTTATATCAAGAATGGATAATTTACGTAGCCTAAACATTTGATATATAATAGTTATCAAGCACTACAAGTTAATATTTTGTATGATTATTTCAAGAACTTTGATGAGTTTTCTAAAGAGACATGTCGACTTAGAATTTGGAAGAGATTCTTAAATGTAAAGAAGTTGATAAGAGATAGATGCAGAAATTCAGATAATGAACTCAATTACAAATAATGTGTAGAGATCATGTCAGACTATATAAAGACACGAAAAGGCAGAAAGATATAAGTTTTGAATGATTCTTTTATTAATATTGAAACTCAATTGTTAATCCGTAAAAGTTAATTTACAATATAAGCAAAAAGTCTATCTATTTATACAAAATTTCTTTTGTTACACACTAGTAAAATGTTGACAAATCAGCAACCATCCTGATATAAATAGATTTGAATATCTGAGATTTCAATATTTTAAATAAATAGCAATCGGCATTGTTACAAATCAGATACTAATTAGCAGTTATTTGACGGGATTTTTTGACCTATTGTGAACTTACACAGTGTAAATCAGCTATATATATTATGGATGGTATAATGCTATCTCTGTTGATTTTGTAAAAATCGTATTTTCACAATTCAATATTACAAATATTAATATCATCGGCAACTTGACAATGGAATCTTATTTGATGATTCAGTACAGGCAAGAACTATTTTACATATGCCAGGTAATATTTATGTTTACTATCTGGAAGGTTTACTTTGTATTCAAAGTAGAATTGTACTTGACCAAGATACACATCACATATATTGTTATCATGAATAAATCTCGCAAGAATAAAAGAATTCTTGTAAAATTGTGATATATTCGTTGATCTGAAAGTCTCAGCGCTAATCTGTATTCTCCTAAATTAGTTGATAGTTAGTCTAACAACAATCTGTCAACTGAAATATCATATATTCATTTGAATCAATTCCGCAATAGTTACAAAATCTGAATCATAGGCTGCGTTATAATATTCTACCAGAATATTATAAATGTTATCTGATAAGTTAACATTGCTTTTTTTAGGGGATAACATCTCTCCTGGGAAAGTTTCTGAACCCGTAATAGTATTATCTATTTCCAAATGATAGATTTGCAGAAAATGAGCTAGTTCCACATATTTAAAATTGTCATAAGTGGCTAAGCTTCCCACAGTCGTTCTTGGTTGTATGAACTTCAAGCATTCTACAAGCATCCAATTATTCAAATGACATGATATAAGGTCGTCTAGTCTCTAATTGTATAATATTATTCATGATAATTCAGACTTTATTTTACGATGACTATTAGAAAAGGACCCTAAAATTCTATTCATGCATTCAAAAGAGTAACACTAGAAGGAATATAAAGGACCATAATCTCGACAACATTCTATAATATAAAGAGATAAATGGACATTTGATGTTATCATTGCCAGGCTATAATTGTCTTCGATTAAACGAGCAACTGTTAATAATCAGATATAGGCTTCTTCTAGTACACATTCATTGATAATTCTTGATACTAATAAGAAGCAAGCCCTTACAAAATTGGCCAAGATTTTCTGATCTCCTTTATCCAAAAGTTCTCAAAGCAACGGAGTAGTGTAAACTATAATGAATATCCTCTATTGATCTGTAGTAAAATTAAAAAACCTTCTTCAGTTGCAATTTTGCATGAAATCCTTCCAAGATCCACTGGTACCTTAATCATTTTTGACCATTTTTCTATTAGTTCTAGATCTTGTTTTGTTAGTTTTTCACTATCTATCCATAACCTTTTTACTATCCAATAAGTGATGCCCAGAAACAAGTAATGCATAGGATCTACAATTAGATGCCTAATTAGATCATGATAGGGTAATCTAAGCATTTCAGACCATCTAACATGAGTTATTTTAACATGTTGTTTTCTATCTTCTTTTGTTTTTTTAGATTTCTAAATAGTAGTATTGCGATGATGCTTTTTTGGATTCTGCATTCTAAACCATTCAGATATATTATCAAAACCTCCAAAATTAGCTCTTTCTCTATCAATACTATCTACACGTTTGTAACACCTGTAACAACCCACTAAAGCAGAAATATGTCCACATAATTTTTGTGCAGCTGGAATATCATTGCTGTAACAGATTACTGCTAATCTGATTCTTCTACCAATAGGATGCTAGTTAGTAGCTGATAAATCTATACCATTCCAGAATTCCAGTAATTCATCTATGATTGAGGCAAGATAATGATTTATCTGATGTAATTTGACCTCGTTCAGTTCCAGTAATAAGCCAAGAGTTAAAATATTTTCTTTTTTGAAGTAAACATCTTGTGGTAGATTGCATATAACATCATATATTACATCACTGCTATACGAAGATGACTCAAATAGTTGGAACCAATCGAGATTTATCATTAATCCTAAATGAGAATCGGTTATTGCAGGTGTGAAAAATCGTTCTTGATTTACATTATTTATATGTGATTGGAATTTCGCTATATTTCACTATTATAGATATCAGAAAGTAAGCTGGTTTCATTATCTCGAGTTATCCATTTCTTTAAAAGTTCTTCAAAGCCTGGCCTTTGATACATTGTAATTATTTGAGTCCTTAGACAAGGCAATGGATATATTATTTTAGGACGCCATATGTATCCATTTGTTACTGAAATTTTCGTAAGTAATTCTGCCTCACAAGCTTCCTGTTGATTTCGCATTGGATGATTCAGGAATTTTACATGAGAGCATTTACATTCTGAATTCATCTGATTTGTTGTAATAGAATATATTTTATTGCATTCAGGATAGATAACATATGTTTTTGATTTCCTTTTTATATTTAATAACTTTCTTACTATATAAGCACTTGCAGAAAATTTTTCAAATTGTTTTTCATTAGCATCAGACAGTACTACCCTGAAGAATTTGATTAATGAATCGACTGCAATATCCGGAAGCCTGAATCTTTCTTGATATTTAAATATCCATAAAAGAATTCAAAAATCATTTATATTTATGTTTGTGAATATATTTTCCATATCTGATTCTTCTACATATTCAGGTGTCGCAAACGATTCATTATCATTTAACAATAGTTTATCTGAAGAAGATTCCTCATCAACCGATCAAAATTCTTCGTCATCATCAGAAGAATCAACTTGTTGTTCATATTCTTCATCTGAAATGATAATGGTATTGTCACTAGTCATACGAAACTGATCGTATTTTCTTCGCTTTTTTCTAACATTGTTTAGTTTTGTAGCAAAAATTATTCTATTACTAGTGAAGCTATCTTCATCTGACAAAATATCATCATCGAAGTCTTGTAAAGAATTGACCAAATTTGATAAAGAATCCTCATTTAATGAAATATTGTCATCAAGTTCTTGTAAAAAACTGGCCAAATTAGGTAAAGAATATTTGTTTAATAAAATATCGCCATCGAGGTCTTATAAAGAACTGGCCAAATTAGGTTGTATAACATTATCATTGTGATCTAAATTTTGCGAATTAATCCTAATGGATTTTGATTGTATTTTTGATCTAGAGGTTTCCGTTTCTTTTTTTCCTTTTAGAAATAGAAGCTTTAAGCTGATTATATTTTATTTCGTGGGTTTTCCTAGTTCAAGTATCAACTAAACGACCATTACATTTCATGCAGTTATATTGCACTTTCGGTCGAACTTTTGTATGTCTTGTAACTATTGCTAATTTGTTATTTGATTTTCGTTTGATCATTTTTTTAAAAAAAAACAAGAATTGGGCAAAAAAATTTAACAATCAATAAAATTAAATATATATGCAGATTTTATTCAACATTTATATTAAAAGCATATGAAAAAGTATAATTTGATAAAAGTTTAATCAAATAGAACAATACCATTGATAGTAATTGAAGTTTATTGATCAACTAAATTAACTTAATAATAAAAGTAAATTAAACTTTTAAAATTAAATTAAACTATTTAAATTATTTTCCTTTCATTTTTTTTTAGAAAAAAAATACTTTCTTTCCACTTCATTTATTTTTGATTTTTTTTACTTTACATGAAATATGACGTCAAAACCTCAAACTTCGTCCTGTATTGGTCATAGTCGGAACAGGAGCAGATATCGAGATAAAAGCAGAGGAAGAGGAAGAAGCTTAATAAGTTGAAGAGATAATGATAAAAGTTGATCTAGAAGAAGGAGTCAGAGAAACAGGAGGAAAAAGAGCTGATATTATTCACCTGACAGAAGAAGACATAGAAAGTAAAGACGGTATGTAATATTAAATGATAAGTAACACAATACGTTTGATTTTCAATAGTTATTAATACATTTCATTACTCGACAAAGTTTTTCGTCTTACAATAATCCAGATTCTTCAAAATCAGATAGAAGATCTCGTAAAAAACATGGCTATGGTCGTGATGGTAGTTTTGATGATCATAATGATGATCGTGATAAATAGGATTATAATGAAGAAAGTAAGTTTTATTTTAATATCAATATATGCATCAACTATATTATTAAACAATTTACATAAATAGTTAAAACACTTCTGAAAGACAAGAATATCCAGAAAATACTACAACATATGTTACAAAATAAAAAATCAATATATTAAGATCAATCAAGTAATGATAATAGAGATGATAATAATAACAGTAATGATGAAAAATCACCATTACGATCAACTACTTTCGATAATTCACAATCACAATCGGCTATTTCTGATGATGAAACTAAATCTATTTTGAATTCTAAAAGTTCTTCCAGTATTGATCAACCTAAATATTTTTGGATGTCAGATTTGTCAAAAGATCACTGAGATGCCTTAAGGGTAAGAATTTTTATTCATTTTCACTTCAATATATATACATATTAATTATGGATATATCTTTATCTTTATTTACAGTGACAAGTATTTTGGATAATTAATAGAATTCCAACTTCTAGCTGCTTGAACTTAAATTATACATTTGAATTACAATGACAATTAGTAAATAACATAATCATGTTGTCTATTATGCAAGCTCTGGATATGAAAATGTTTCCTGTTTCAGAAAATATTATATATGATATGCTACATATTAGACATAAGCATTAATATGAGGAGCATTTAAAAAAACAGCAATCAGCTTCAATACAAATTCAACAAGCTAAAAGAAAACACCAAATAGTTGATGAGCCGATGTGAGTAAACTGTTTCTATTTGATTTTTTATTCTTCATTGATCTTATTGTATTTTATAATTACAGAAACGAAACAATAGAGCAAATGTGATAGAGCATCTGATGGCTATTGATGATCCATTAGTTCACATTTTCAAAGAGCGAGAACTTCATTTGATAATGAATAATAATGTATACCATTTACCTGAAGTATCAGAATCTGATGAAGAATATCTATCAAATCAACGAAAGATAATTGTAAAGGACTTAAGATAGCATTCTTTAATAGTAAGATATGTAAATTTTATTGATATTTATTATAACTTTAATTGTAATTAATCTATAATTATTCGTAGTTACATTCATTTTTAAGAGATTATATTGATTGTATATTCTTAGAATCTTCAAAAATCCCAAAAAAGCGAACCTGAATTTATGACGAACATAATTTTTATGATAAAGAACAATCGGCTCCTTTCAAAACACTTAGGTAGACTCTTCAAGACTACAGTAGCTCATTGATGACAGTATAATAAACATTCTTCAAATACACTTTCACGATCATTGACTTTACCACTTACTCCTAATAGTTCTGTCATTTCTACTACAGGTTCTAATACTCCTCATACAGGTTCTACTCCTACTATTGGTTCTAATAATCCTAATAAAGGTTCTCCTCCTATTACTGTTCCTACTACTTGTACTACTGGTTCTACTGTTCCTGGTTCTATTAATGTGTTGAGATCAAACACCAATAGTATCAAAAAGCATTGATCAGGAACATCAAACAAAGACATGAAATCGGAGAAACCATTAATTGACCTCCAAAAAAGTCTAAAATTGGAAATAGTAGAAACTGATCAGTAGAACGAACAAAATATGAATTGGTTAACAGGAATAGATTGAAGGAAACTGAGGCATGAATGGCTATGGCCGATAATGATTCATTTTAAAAATTAATAATAATAGTTTATTTTCAATTTAATACAATGTTGCAAAAATTAATATTAATAGCATTACAAATAGTAAAATAATGTATTCCGATGTATATTCTACAGGACAAATAAAAACAATTCTGTACTAATAAAATTAAGAAATCAATATCGATCAGAATTACTGATTGAATGAAATAGTAAAATTCTAGTACAACCTGATGTGGTTTTATTTTTCTTTTTAATCATAATTGATATTATTCATTTACTACAATCGGTAAATATTTCAGTTCAAATAAATAATCTGATCTCGCATCTCAATCGTAGAATATTATAAGCTAATTGAAGTCATTAATTAACCAAAATCAGTATTCGTACATATTATACAATATTTAATTACCGTTATCCCATCAAAATCCAATAAGACATGTTATTGGTATCTGATTGTATGCTGATTTATCATCATTTGACTAGTGACAGCTAACTAATTACTATGCTATAAACTAACTAATTTAGTAAAATAAAATATAAGTAAAATAAATATATTGAAAATAATAAAAATATGTAAAAAAATAAAAATATAAAATATAATAAAAATAATAATAAAATTTAGAATATTAAAAATAAATATAATACTAATATTCTTAGACTTCGTTTAATTTGTAAAATTAGAATTATCATCAGTATTTAGAAGATCTTTAGAATTATGTAGATCTTTCGTATTTTTAGAATTCATAGAATTCTCAGCATTTTCAGAATTTTAGATTAGGAGATCATTATACTATGTCATCCATGTGACTTCATTATAATTGATCAATTACTCTGTTAACAATATATATGATTTTAATCATCATTTAAGTAAATAAAAAATTTTTTGATTAATAATGCATATTATAAAATTACATATTAACTTTATTTTAAATGTTATCATTTTATTAAGTTTTTACAAATATTTTTATAGCTAAAGGATATTATAGATTATTCTTATTTCAAATAATTCATGAAGTAAGTAATCAGTTTATTTAATTTTAATATATTTATAAACATAGTGTTAGATGTATTCTAGCTGATTTGAATTCTACATAAGTTAAGGATTTAGATTTAGTACTTTATGATTTAGACTTTAATAAAGATTAGGAATCTCACTTAACCTATATTTTTAAATTGTATCTTATTCATTTTGAAAGGTATTATAAATTTATTAATTAATTTATTTATTAATTCTAATTTGCTATTATTTTTTATTATTTTTAGAAACTTGCATAATAAATCATTTAACATAAATACAAAAAAATAAATTTCTGATGCATTTAGTAAAAAACAAGTTTTTAATATTTTGCAAAAAATAAATGAAACCAAAGATAATAGAATTGAAGGTATAATTAAAGATAGCGTCTCAATTAGTTACAACAGGTGACAAATAAGCATCACAATATTACAACGAATTGCAACATTATTAAAATTTAAGTTGCAACAGGTGACAAATAAGTGTCACAATGTTGCAACGCCATCTTTAGGTATAATATTATTTATTTAATTAATTATGTTATTCTTAAAAAAGATTATATTAAAAAAATTTTTTTTAGATTAGTTACTTTATTATCAACAACCATATGTTTTGGCTTCTTTAATTAATTTATTTTAAATATTAATCATGAGATTTAGTGTAAAAATAAAACTAATATAAATAATACTGAAGCAGCATATGTTATAGTAAATAGAAAGAGAAAACAATTAGATTGTTATTAGCTATTTTAAGGTTAATTTATAATTTTAAATTTAAAGTTTAATATCATTAACTATAAATAATTTTAAATTTAAAAGAGGTAAAAGATATGATGAAAGATGTTATTATAAAATAATTGAAGTTTATAACAAAAGTGATATTATTAATACCTAATAGGATAAAAATGAAATTAAAAGAATACAAATAACTTTGATATATAAAAGTAGATAAAATTATATTATTTAATTAATTTTATATAAAATTTATTTATATTTTTATTATAATATATAAAATCTAAAAATAATAATAATTCAACAAATCCACCAAAGAGAAAAAAGTAAAATCTGTCAAAAAGAAATAATCTGAAAGATATTATCTTATTAGAAAATAAATATAAAGAAAAAAATGATGAATTACTTAAACTAAAAAATGAAGAAAGAAAAGTTGCTTTTAAAAGAATGTTCTATTAAAGCAAGAGTTGCTGAAGTAGAAGTATGAATGTTAAAAGCTAAAGCTAAAGAGTTAGAATTAGCAAATATTTAATAAAGAAAGAAATATAAAAATAAATAGAATTCATAAGTAAATTACATATGGAAATAATATTTTGTATTTTATAAAATTTAAAGTTTAAAAGAAATAAAGTTTATAAGATTTCATAAGATATTATCACTATTTATGATTGATTTTATTTTTAAAAAAAAATAATAAATTCTTTTTTAAATAACTTTTTGATATATATAAGAAGATAAATAAACTTTTATTTAGGATTTTTTTTTAAAAAAAATCATTTAATAATTCTTTTTAATAAATCTTACCTTTGAATTCAGATTGCTTGTCTAAACTCATTTTGAATTTAACAATATATCTAAACTATAGTTTTGCTAATTTTTTATTAAGGTTTTGATATAGTTTTGCATTTTTATAAGCTTTGATATAGTTTTACCTTTTCTAGAATTTTGCAGATTTTTTAATAAAATTTTAATATAATTTTGCTAAATTTACCTTTTTCTATTTAGATGATTTGCAAAACCTTTAATTTTTATCTAGTAATCTTAAACTCTAAACAATCTGATTATTAAAGAATTTAATATTTATAAAATATAAATAACATAATAGGCAATTATTTTATTTTAAAAAAATTCATATTAAAATATATATATTTTTTATATTATTATACGAATCAATTGTGAAGTCTACTGATTGAAAAATAGACTTTAATGCATATAGCAATGTTTTAGATATCTAAAAGATAACAATTTATGTTAACAATCCTAAAGTCTTGTTAGCGTCAATAGAATTATCAATGTAAATCACTACAATTAATATATATATTTATATAGGAGAATAATAATGATGGATTGGATTTTATATTACGAGTTTAACTAATTAAAGTTATAAGTTAAAAGGTTGGTTTATTAATTAGAAAAATTAGGATCAATATTATTCAATAATTTAAATAAGCTCTTGTTCGTAAACTTATAAAATTAAAGAATAAACTATAAAATAAACTATATTAAAACTGTATTAGAAAATTTATCTAATAACTAATATCAAGACTATCTAGCTTAATTTTATTAACTGAGTAATTATCTGACTTGTAATTCACTCAAGACTAACTAAGACTATCTGAAATTGACTGATGAGAATATATGAAGTTCCTATCCTATTTATACAAAACTTTGAATCTAATTCTATTACTAAATTAAAATAAAGTACTACTTAATAAACTACAGAAACCTTGTAAATATTGTTAACTTAATTAATAAGTTTAACTAAGTAAACCATATTAACTATGTAAACATATTTAAATTCGTTAATGACGTTTTTTTTTTTTTTTTTTTTGAATTTTAACGATGTGGTACTGTCATGAGTTTATTAATTAGATTTATTATTTTAAATATACTAATTTATGTAAAACAAAGCAAAAGATACAAATAAGAAATCTAAACTAAATTGCAGCTACCCTTTGTGACTCTGTTTTAAGCCCGTTTGAGTAGACCAATCACTGACTTTCCCTCTAAGAAGTCCACTAAGACTATTCTTAATGAACAACTCATCAATGAGAAAGCAAATGGGATTATCAATATCACAATACTATTCCTTTAACTAACCACTAATCCTCTAACAAAAACAAACAAAATACACCCTTCAGAACATACGAACCTAAGATTAGCTTCTGAAAAAAGAAATGTTAAAAAAGACAACTAACTCCAACAAATTTCTAGCTAAAATACCTGGTTAATTTCAAATTACAGCAATCTCTCACAACAGGAACACCCAAAACACTAAGTTCTGTCAGAGACTCTTCAGATATCTCAAGCTTTCATGTTGATATGTAAATTCGTTAACAACAATATTATCAGTTTCGTCATTATGATAGTTTTCATCATTTCCATCATTTTCATAATTCCAGCCGGTCAATCGCTAATTCACGTTAAGGAATTATGACTTCGTTTAGCAATGATCTACAGAATTATACTTGATCATTCTTTTTGAAATACCTCGTCATCTATTGGTCCAATCAGGTCGAGCTTATATTTGTTGGAAAGCTCTTGTTAAGATAGTTCTAATGATACTATTTCCATCAAAATATTGATCATTAGTTTAAGAGTTATTCTATTTAATAATATAAGTCTTATCTTTGAATGATCTAATACTTAAAGAATCTAGATAGCTATAAGAAGGTAAGTATAGTTATTGATTTAATTTAAAAAAAATTAATATTAAAAAATTTTTTTATAAGACTTATCTCTAAATAATCTGCCAATTAAAGAATCTGATATTACAAAAGGGTAAGTAATATTTTTAGTTGATTTAATTGATTAATTAAAAAAATTTTAATATTATAATTTTTTTTCATAGAACTTACTTCTAAATAATAAAGCTAATATCTATAAAAAGTAAAGTGATTTAATTATTGATTATTTTTAAAAATAATTAATATTAAAAAGTTTTTTTTTATAAATTTATCTTTAAAAGATCCAAGATTTTAAAATATTAGATATCTTACAAAATATATAAATTTTAGAATTTTTTTATCAAAAAAAAATATTTAACAATACTTTTTTAATAAGACTTACTTTGAATAATCTGATAATTGAAAAATCTTGGTATTTATAAAAGGGTAAATAATATTGTTAATCAATTTAAAAAAATCATTTATATTAAAAAATATCTTTTTTTTATAGAATTTATCTTAAATAATCTAATGATTAAGTCTGATATTTACAAAAGATAAGTAATGTAATTAGTTAATTAGTTAATTGATTTAAAAAAATTTAATATTAAAAAACATTTTTTTATAGTACTAGTCAAAATCAAAAAAATTGGATATGCGAAAATTAGCCTAAAATCAGCCTAAAATTGGCCTAAATTCAGCAAATTATCAAAAATCAGCTTAACCGATTGGTATACATTAGAAATCAGCTAAGAATCAGCCAAAATTCGACCTATCTTATTTATAGCAGATTGGCATACTTATAGCCGATTGGTATATATCAAAATTTGACCTATCTTATTTATAACCGATTGACATCTGATTGGAACAATTGAATTATTCCTTAGGTATGATAGATATTATCATTCCTTAGGAACGATGGTATTATCGTATCTAAGGTACGATAGTTTTATTATTTCTAAGGAATGATGCATTTATCGTACTTTAGGTACGATGGTTTTATCAATCTTAAGGTACAATGATATTATCGTACCTTAGGTACGATGATTTTATCATACTAAGGTACGATGGTATTATCATACCTAAGAAACAATGGTATTAATATATCTTAGGTACGATGATTTTATCATTTCTAAGGAACAATGCATTTATTGTTCTTTAGGGACAATGGTTTTATTGTTTTTTAGAGACAATGGTTTTATCATTCCTTAGGGACGATAGTATTATCGTACCTAAAGAATGATAGTTTTATCATTCCTAAGAAATGATGGTATTATTATTCTTAAGATACAATGCATTTATCATTTCTAAAGAATGATGGTATTATCATTCCTTAGAGACAATGGTTTTATCGTTCCTTAGAGACAATGGTATTATCGTACCTAAGAAATGATGGTTTTATCGTTCCTAAGGTATAATGCATTTATCGTTCATTAGGGACGATGGTATTATCATTTATCGTTCCTAAGAACTGAACTTTCAGATTTAACTAATTGCTAAAATAATATTGATTTAATGTACTATTTGAGTTTATTTCTTGTATATAGGAATATTTATATAAATAAGCTTAATTTTTTAACTTTTTTAAAAAATAATTTCAATCATTTCCAAATTTTCTCTTTTTACATTCTACCAAAATCCCGAAAAAAATCGTCCCAAGAACAAAAAGATCTTAAGTTGAATTTTAGTCAATTTTCGCCTTTAACTATCAAAATCAGACGAAGAAAAAGCTGTATTTTAGTCAACTTTTCAAAAATAAACTGATTTTTTTTACTTTTTA
>CAJVPQ010000091.1:0-40274 GCA_910591825.1 Funneliformis caledonium
TTAATTAAAAAAAGTAAAATTATTATTTAAAAGTTAATTATTTAGAAAGTAAAATTAAAATACTTCATAATGAAGTAACAAATAATATAATTTTAAAAATAATAATAAATTATATATTTTTAAATTTTAATTCAATTTATAACTTATAATTTATATTATATTTATTTATAATATAACTTTAAAAGCTTATTGTTAAAATTTAAGCTTTATTTTAACATTATAAAAAATTTTTTATATCAATATGATACACTTATTATATTAAATTTAAAAATAAAATGAAATATTATTTATAAAATGATTAAATGTAATTTTGAATTATATAAGATTAATTTTAAAAATAATTTATTTTATAACTATATTTATAAAAATTTATTAATAATTTTTATAATTATCAAAGGCTTTAAATAAATATAGGAATATCAAAACAAAAATTAAAAGTCTCTTTTTATCATAATCATAATCTAAATTTATTATAATATACTATTGACTAAATTTTTAATAATATATATTAAAATTTTTTATTATATTTTTTTAATATATTAGTCAAGATTAGTAAGATTAGATAATAGCTTTTTATATACACAAATGCTTTTTAATTTTAGTTTATAAATTTTTAATTAAGTTAAAATCAGAACTTTGAGCTAGTTAAATTAATCTAAAAATTATTTTCTGTCTAAAAAGTTATTATAATTTTTGGTTTGTGTAAATTAGTATTATCTTTTAAAATTAACTATTATTATTAGAGAATGTTTATCTCATAGTTAGTATGATATATTTATGAAGAATAGTAACATGTGAATTATCAGTTGCTATTTTAGATAATGCAATAATTAGATTTTTTTGTTTTATAAAAAAATAATTCTAATATATACAGCTTAAGTTATATTTTACTATAATTGAAATATAGAATAAAGTTTACTTATCTGTTAATTTTTAGTATACTCTATTATTATGACTTTATTGAAAATAAGAGAAGGTCAATTTATTACTTCATATGACTTTTGACTAATCCTTTTTTATCTAACTTTAGTATTCTAAATATTATAAGAGATATATCTTTATATTCATTAGTAAAATTAAAGGTTTATTGTATAATATAATTTTTTAATCTAACTGAATAGAAAATTTATTTAAAGTTTAGGTTAAAATATTTTGTCTAAATTATTTTTTAAAGTTTCTGTATTTTAGTAATATAAAGATATTTAAATTGATTATATTAAAGAATCATAATTCAAGATGATTGTTTAAAATAAGACATTAATTTAATTAATTCTATAATATTAGCTCTTTTTAATATATTATAAATAGTTAACTTTTATAATTAATGATTTTTGTAATGGTTTAGTAACTGTTATTATATTAATATAACTTTATATTATTTTTTGATTAATTTTTATTATTTTTAATTTAATAAAGAGATTATTGTAAATTAAACGAATTAAGTCAAAATGATATGAATTTTTTATTTTGTTTATATAAATAAACTATAAATAATTATATAACTGTAATATAGTATCATAATTATATAATAAAAATATTATTAAATCATATTATAAAGATGTTTGAAAACTTTTTTTTATTCTTTATATATTTTTTTTAAAATATTATTTTTATTGAAATATATTAAAAAATTACCAAAAAATATATTAGAGAAATTAATTAGGTTTATAAAAATTGTATTTAAAACTTTAAATTCTGTATTATTAATAACTATTTATCAATATGCTTAAAAAAATTATAGAAGTATATATATGTATATATAGATAAACTGATAGAGTTTGTAATTAAAAAATATAAGTTTTATATAAAGATAATATTACAATTAGCTATAACTGATAAAAAATAAATATCATATAATTTGCAAAATTTTAATATTAATAAAATTGAGTTACAATTAATTGCAACTAGTATAAATAAGTATTTTAGAATTGTAATATTATCTTTAGTTTTATAGAAAAGTATCTGATAATATATATAATGAGCTTAATATAGTAAAATGATCTATAAATAATATGATTTATATAATCATATAATACTTAAATAAAGTAATCAAATTTGAAAAATTTTTTATTTAATAAATTAATTCCTTTTTATAAATAATAAAAAATTTTAATTATATAAAAATTTAATTATAAAATAAAATTTTATTTTAATTTTTTGATTTTTGATTATAAAGTTCTGTACTATATAATAAATATATTACTAAAATATTTTATTAAGAAATTTAATACTTTATATTTATTTATAAAAAAATAAAGTATAATTGATTTTTCTGGCAGTTTTCTCAAAGGTTCTATATATATACTAAATTAAAATTTATATTTTAAATTAAAAAAAAAAAAACGGCATAAAATCTAATTTGAGCCAAAATATATAAATCACGTGGATGAAATTTATGGTGAGACTGCTTTTTAGCCTTATGTGATACAACCGTATTTGATCATCATATAAAATGCACAATGTCGATCATTTTTAATTTTTGACATGCGCATCGTCAACTCTTAAATTTTAATAAACTTTCTCTCTTACAC
This sequence comes from Funneliformis caledonium, assembly GCA_910591825.1. Classification (NCBI taxonomy): domain Eukaryota; kingdom Fungi; phylum Glomeromycota; class Glomeromycetes; order Glomerales; family Glomeraceae; genus Funneliformis; species Funneliformis caledonium. The sequence continues at coordinate 2,532 of CAJVPQ010000091.1, forward strand.
GTCATGGAAACAACCATTTCTACCGTTCAGGACATCAGGATGTCAAGGTATCTTAAACATTTTTTATTGCATTTCGATGGATTATTTACTAACGTTCCTTTCGTTACTTTCTTAGACGAGATCGTGACGATCGAGAACAGCGTAATGAAAGATTCAATAGGGAAAGGTACGCCAGTTAACCAAATCAATGGTACCATAAACGATTTGTTAACTTATTATCTTGTGATAATTATTCTTTAAATACTATTTAATATTTATTAATGTAAACTTCTTTTAATGTAGAGACGATCGACCTCAAACGCAAACTGTTAATAGAGGTATACTTTTTTCAAGACCTAGGCAAAGGTCTCCGATCGACTATGATGATATGGATAGGATACCTCAAGGCGGCGCTACTTCATCGTTTGAACGCAGAAATATAACCACAGGAATGTTGCGAAATAATATGTCTGATATAGGTCCATCGGAAATTTGCTTTCCATTAATGAATGATCGTGAGGTGAATAGAACTTATTTTATTTATTTTATTTCTATTAAAAGATTTTGATATAAAATCATTATTCATCGAAACAATTTATAGTGTTATCAAATTTATTGATTATTAAAATAATTTTCATTAGATCTTTAAATATAAAGATCTCATTCATTATATTGTTTCATTACAAAATTTTTTGGTTATCCGGATTTTATGTTGTGAAAAAAAATTTTCAAATATTTATTACGTTGGGAATTTATTTTAAAATAAAAATAAAAAAAAAAAAAAGTTGCTACTTCATGTCACATGGAACATTTTACGAGTTTATTTTTTTAAAAAAAAATTACATTTTAAAATTTTACAACAAAAAATCCGGGTGACTTAAGTAATTTCTCTTTCTTACTATTTTTTTTTTATTTATTTAATTCAATCAAGAAAATTGAACATTATATATTGATTCTTACTTATTTTTAGACACGGACAAAGTATGACGATCGTTTTATTATGCCAACAAGAGATACTCGATTTCGTCAACCAGGCAGTTCACCAACAATGCCTACAACTGCTCACAGAGAATACTTTTCGCCTGGTCCTGGCAATCAATATGGCTTTCGAGACATTTATAGATATCCAGATGAGAGGGATGTATGGGCTAATGGAAGAAGTCCTTATTCGCGAGAAAGAGAACGTGATAGGGAAAGAGAAAGAGAGCGTGAACGTGATAGAGAAAGGCAACGTGATCGAGATAGAGATCGGACATATCGGAATAATAATATATCTTCACATTTTGAACGAGATAACCAACACGATCCATATGACTATCGTGATCGAGATTATCATAGAAAGAGGTACCCAAGGGACTGGGATTATCGTCGAGGGCCTGGTTATAGAGATGATCCACATGATTCAAGATACGAAACATCGTTATCAAGAGGAGGAGAATCTAAATATTTTATGGCTACTAGACATAATCATTGGAGACAGCGAGACAGGAGATCATCGTCACCATCTGCAAGATCGTCAATAACAAATTTTTCACCTCCACCTTCTCATAACCGTAGTAGATCTACAAAAGCTTCATCTATTCGGTCATTATCTCCAAAAACTAAGTCTTCTGCTGGAAATTCAAGAGGTTCTTCACCACGACGCTCAGACTTAGAGCGTGTTGTTTCATCTAAACGTCCCCTAAAAATATCAATACAGAAACGTATAGATCATAGTGAGAATGAAGATGAAACAATCCAATATAAAGAACCGGCCGAAGAACCAATATTACAAAATTGTAAAATGACGAGAACTAGGTCATCAAATAATGATGAAAATCTTGTAAAATTACGAACTTCTGGAACTGCGAATAATGAATTCGAAGAAAGGCTTTTCAATGGAAATGATCTTGATGGGGTAGAAGAGAATATTGAAGGTTATGGCAATAGTGAGAAAGGAGGTTGGACAGGGTGGAGAAGTATAGATCCTGGTCTTGTTGCTATAAATGAGCAAAAAGAACGAGAACAAAAAAGATTATCAAAAGATGAAGCTGTGGAATCTGGACTGGTTACCGATCAAATTGCTGATATGGATTTAAGTTCGGGAGAAAATGATGAACAACCATCACAACCTCAACTTGAAGATAAACTATCTGTTTGTTCTGATGAACTTGAATCAATGGAAGAATCTGATGCAGTTGATGATTCAACGGAATATCGTGTCGAGATATCGAAAAAGGGCAATGAAACTATTGATACTTCGATTAATCGTAATCAAATTAGCATAAATATTTATAATGGAGAATCGCAAGAGACATTGACTTCTCGTGGTGATGAAAAAATAAATGGCGAAATGGACATTCAACTAGATAATCTTAGTAGTAAAGTTGGTGACAAAGTAAATCATGATAACTTTAGTTTACCTGTAATTCCAGAAGTTACAAATTCTCCCCGATATATTATCGAAGGTTCAACTCAATTGGAAGATGATAAAATTGATTATAATGCAATAGGAGAAGAGATAGAAAAAGTTGAGAATGAAATTGATCGTTATCAAAGCCTTCTTGATCAAAAGAGAAGGTACATTGAAGAAAAAAACCTTGCACGCGCAAATCGGAAATCTAAATCCAATAAACGCGTTAATTTTGAGTTTCATCAAGAAGCTATATTAATTCAAGTAGAACAAATGGAGTCAACCCTCACTAATGAACAAGCGAATATTAATAATGTTTTGACTGCCAATCATAAATTAAATAATGTTCAAAATGTTGATACCTTGTTATCAGTTTCGCCAGAAAATGATAAAGTAACAAATGATCATGAAGGAGATCATGCCTCTAATACTTATCAAGATTCCCCCACGGAGACATGTAAACGAAATACAATGTGGGAAATTATTTATTCAGAAAACAAGGAAAGAACAAATAAATGTGTTGTTTTTCCTTTTGATTCATTTAATCGTTTTGGATCTTGGGGACAAACAAATGAAATTTATAAAAGTTTGCCAGAATATCCTTTTTATAAACAGAACATTTTGGATCACAACCGGCTCCGTCTTTTATTAGTAAAAAAATTTCAAGATCAGAAAGCAAGTATTAAACTTAAAGAGCAGACTTTGCAACAAGAATGGAAAACACTTTATTATTCATGGAAACAAAAATTTGAAATGCTGCAAAAGACGAAAGGAAAAACGAAACAAGATGATAATGATAATAATTCTACATCTGGATTTGCCGCAAGATGGCCGGTTCGAACAAATAGAGGAAGACGTCGTGGTGATGTTGTCAGATCTGAGGCTGAAATGGAAGAAGTTATGAAAATACTTCAAGATGAACAGCGTAAATGCCAAACGTGGGCAAACATTCCTCCCATGATTTTAGATCCGAAAGAAAGACAACAAGCAAAATTCATTAACAATAATCGAAGTGTATCGGATCCTGAAGATTTTTATGATTACAATGTCGATTTGAACGTTGATTGGACAAATCAAGAACGAGAAGATTTTTATGAACTTTTCAAGTCTTTTCCAAAAAAATTTGGTAAAGTCGCAGAGCATCTTAAAGATAAGTCTGCTAATGATTGTGTTATTTATTATTATCGAAATAAAAAAGAATTAAAGCTGAAAGAATTGATTCCAAAAAATGGTCGAGGCCAGCGTACAATCGCTCTGAATAGTAAAGCGAAAAAAAACAACAATACATTGAATAATAATAATCAAAACATTGGTTTAATAGATTCCAGTAGTACTAGTGTAATTATAAATAATATTAAAGTTTTGGAGAATGTTAATGAAGGGTTTACGTCGATTAACGAAATTCCTGAGGAAACTAATGAAATTTCTAATAAACCTATTGAAAGGCCACCAATAATTATCACGGAAACTGTTTCTCCATCGATAGAACAATCAGAAGTACATAAAGATGATGTAAATGAAGAAAATTCTGAGGAAAGATCGGATGTATCGATGCAGCCGCAACATCGTAATGCAAATGCATTATCGAATGTTCAGGAAAAGTCAACAACGCAAGAAAAACCTGTTAATAATCCTGAATCGAATCATGCTTGTAGTATACAAGGGGTTGTAGAGGAAAGTACATTATCGGTTACTAAAAAGCCTAGAGTTTCAAAGGGTAGAAGAAGGTCAAAAGTATCAGCGGTAAAAGATTCTGATCAGCAAGAAGGTGAGCCGGTAAAGAAAAAACGCAATATTGTATACGTCCCACCCAGCACAGGTCACGATAAGAATAGTAATTTGTCAGTCGTAATATCAGATGCACAAGAGACTCGAAAGCTAAGTTCTGTTAATGATGATGGTGTTGAAGAAACAGCTCGTAATTTTAACTTGATGTCACTTGACGGGAATGATACACATTCTTCCACACAACCGGAAATAACTTCAGTAACCAAAAGCAAAGGTCGTCCAAAACAAACTGAAAATCTAATGGATAATGAAGTTTTATCACATAAAAGTTCAACTGTGAATGATGATCGTATATCACAAAAGAAAATATCATCTTATTGGAACAAAAGAGAAGTTGGCCAATTTGAACAATCATTAAAAGATTTCGGAAAACAGTTCAAGCAAATAGCCGATGTAATCAAATCAAAAACTGAAGTCCAAGTAAAAAATTACTATGAAAAACATTATGAAAAACAAAATATTGGAATTAACTTGGAAGAGGTTAGGAGTAGACCTACCACAAGTGATGATATACAGAGTTCACAAGAAAAGCAGCAACAAGCGAAGTCTAATGTTCTAGTTAATCATAGTGTATCAAATGATAGGAATAATGCACATAATGCATCAATCAATTCTCAGAATAATGAAACAACCTTTCCTCGAGCTGATTTCTTATCATCTATGGAGAATTCTGTAAATATTACACAAATAGCTACCGAAAGACAAATATCACAATCATTTAGCTTGTCAGACAATCCATCAAATTCTTCCGGTATAAAAAGATCTACTCCACAAGGGCCACAAAAAAGTAATATTTCATTATTGTTGAATAACGAAGAGAATACTTCGAATGTAGATGTCGCTTCTTGGTTCGACGAACAAAGCAGTAAAGATAATGAAAGCGAAGTTAGTAACGATCCAATGGTTAATGATCGCAGACATAGTATAACAGGTGAAACGAACATGCAACATGTTGTTATGCAACAAGTTCCAAATCATTTAATGACGCAAAATTCAGAGTTGCATCGTCCAAATAACATTCCAACATCATTATCACAGCAACCGTCGTCGCAGCAATACGCGCGATCTTATCATATGCAACAAATGTTTCAGAAACAACAAGAGAATATGCAGAAACAACAAATGGAACAGCAACGACAGTTTTACGCACATTTAATGTCGAATCCTCAAAATCAACAGCATGCATCGCAGCGTTTTTCACAGCTTTACGTATACATGCCTCAGCAGCAGCAACAATCTGGTCAACAAGTACATCAACCATTACATCAAGCACATCAACAATCGCATCATCATCAACAACCTCGGCAATCACAACAAATTCAACAGCAGAGAATAACGAACTCGGTTGTTCCTATTCATAACATCACATCCAATAACGCTACACAAAAATTCGTACCTATTAATATACAGCAAAATTATAATATAAACGTACCTCATGTATATAGACCTCCAGCGTTTGGGGTTTTATCCAGTCCAGTCAACATGACGGGTTCATCAACAACCTCACCAATAACGCAGCATAACACCAACGTTTCGCAGCAAAGTTCTTTCACGACGTTGCAACCTCATCAAACTCCCAATTATAATACAAATGAAATGATAACGCAAATTCACAGAGTGAATTCTCCTTTTAACGGAACTAGTCATTCTAATCATTTATTTACTCAATCACCGGTCAGACAGCATCCACATTTTCTTTTGCAGAGAAATTTAGTTGGACGTCCAACGTCATCAATGAGCAGTACACCAGTCATGGGTGAATTAAATTATAATGGCCAACATCAGCATCTTTTACATACCAGACCTTCTATAGTTATGCCAAGCAGCTCTCCTGGTATAGTACAAGGAATGCAGGGGAGTTTGGTTAGTCATGGGCATACACATAACTTTACTTCTTCTCCAAGACCTTTTTCTGGAGAACGACCATCACAACAATCATCAGAACGGAGTAAAAGTCGCCATTCATCACCATTATTAAATCCCAAAATAGAACCTCCGTCTTAGATGATGAATTAACAAGAGGAAAATGAAAAGAAACAATTTTTTATTTTTTAATTCTCATTAATTGATAATAGGAATTTATAATAGGTTATTGCTTTTCATGTTTATAAGTTAACCATCAATATATCTTCACTTGTACATTTTTTCAATTGTTTTTTGATATTAAATAGTCGATAATAGATAATCAAGTCACGTGACAACATTTCTATTTTTTTTTGACTTTATAAATAATAATAATAATAATAAATCTTATAATTCTAATCATGTATATTTGAGTTTATTATTAGATACTATTTATACGAAAAAAAAAAATTATTATTTTAATAAAGATCTTTATTTAATTTATTTAATTTTCTAAAAAATATTTTTATATATATTAAATGTAATATCCAAATGATTTGACAATGTTGATATTGAAAATAAGCAATGATCTTCTTTATTTGAAAACATCCAAGATTACTAATAATTAATTATATAATCATTTCCTTACTGTAAAATAGTTTAGTGAGAAAATATTTGTCATAACCATTTTTTGCATATAAATATAGATCAAATCCCAAAAAAAAATTTTAACATTTTTAGGAAATCAATTATGTCATCAGTTCTTGATCAAATTAAACAACACACCACCATCGTTGCGGATTCTGGTGATTTTGAAAGTAAGTATTACAAATTTTTATGGATGGTGTCAAGCGCGTCTAATTTTGTGAATTTTATTCCCTTTTTTTTTTTTTTTTTTAGCAATTTCGCAATATAAACCTCAAGATGCTACTACGAATCCATCGTTGATATTAGCCGCTACACAAAAACCAAATTATGTTAAATTAATTGAATCGGCCGTCAATTATGCAAAACAAAAAGATGAATCCATTGATGAGAAGGTTGAGTGGGCGATGGATAAATTGTTGATTAATTTCGGAGTAGAAATCTTAAAAATTATTCCGGGAAGAGTTTCAACTGAAGTGGATGCAAGACTTTCTTTTGATAAGGAAGCAACAATTGAAAAAGCGAGACGTCTTATTAAACTTTACGAGGAAGCTGGAATTAAAAAGGAAAGAATATTGATCAAGGTTGCATCTACTTGGGAGGGAATTCAAGCTGCTCGTCAGTTAGAACAAGAAGGAATTCATTGCAATCTCACTCTCCTCTTCTCATTCCCTCAAGTAAGTCATCATAAAAATCTAGTTCCTCCTCTTTGATTTAAATAAATAATATCGCGCATTTTTTTTTTTTTTTTTTTTAAGGCAGTCGCTTGTGCTGAGGCGGGAGTGACATTAATTAGTCCATTTGTTGGACGTATTCTTGATTGGTACAAGAAAAGCACTGGCAAAACATATGAAGCCGCTGAAGATCCCGGCGTTCAATCTGTAACTAGGATTTATAATTATTATAAGAATTATGATTATAAAACGATTGTAATGGGTGCTTCTTTTCGTAACACTGGCGAGATTGAAGAATTAGCTGGTTGTGATTTCTTAACCATTAGTCCCAGTTTATTACATGATTTGAAAGAAGACAAAAAGACAATTGCAAGAAAATTGAGTCCAGAATCAGGTAATTGTTTTTAATCTGTTGATTGAATTGAAAGATTTTGAATATCATTTAATTAATTCACTAATTCGATTTTCGTAGCTAAAGCGACTTCAGAACCAAAAGTCACCTTTGACGAAAAAACTTTCCGATGGGAACTCAATCAGGATGCGATGGCCACCGAAAAACTTTCTGAGGGTATTCGTAAATTCGCTGAAGATGCAGTTAAATTAAAAGTTCAATTAAGGAAATCCTTGTCTTAATTTACTATTATATATGATCGTTTAGTTTATATTGACGTATCATTATCACTCTATATATATATTATTTATGTTTATTTATCTCGCAATTATCACCCCACAATGTGGGTATGTGATAAAATCGAACGCATGTAATAAATATTTCGTTCGTTTTGTAAAAAAATTGTCTTTTTTATAAAAAAAAATTCATGGAAGTTACCACGACAGAGCCACCCGAGAAGTTCGATGAAACATCTGATTTTCAAGTTGAACATTTAGAGAATTTCTTAAATGTAAACAAAAAGAAATTTTATTACCTTCGGGTTGGCTTCGTTTAAGATTATTTATTAATACACAGAATACCACCACGTTTATTCATAATAGGATTTTCAGTTCCTAAATACTATTGATACTTCCAAAGAACTCAAACATCAAAAACTAATTTTAATAAGATTATCCACTATAAAGAATGTGTTACAGAATTATTACATTCATGACACTTCTTTCCTTGTTAATGAACGTGCAACAAAATTCTGCAACCTTCTCTTTAATAATCAACGTACTCTGGTATCTATTACATATTTTGGGGAAAAAAATTTGTCGTAATTGATTATTTAAAGATTTTTTTATTATTAATTAATTTAGGCGCGATATCTTGTACATAATGATGATTTTATTGTATATTTGGGAAAAAAAATCTTGACATTATGGCTTTTACTAATGTCTAATAAGAAGGTGTGAATGTAATAATTCATAAAGAACAAGCTGTAATATATTTTTGACGCGTCAACGTCAATCAATCCATTTGTTCTTAACTTTTTTCCATCTTAAAAAGTTGTTAATAGATAATGTTAATTTAGAAGAAATTCAAAGGCAATTATTAGAAACCATTTGTGATTTATACATATCAAGTCTTGATAAATTGAAAGACTCGTCAGTCTCTGCTTCTGTTGAATCAGCCTTGGAGATATTTCATAGTATATTAAAAGATTTTAGGCATCGTTTATCTGATGTAATTAATGAATTGGCCGAACATGATTTAACACAACACGTGGGATGTCGATTATTGAATATACTTGATAAACGGTTTGATTTCGAAAAAATTATGGATAAGAGTAGTAAGGATAAAAAATTGATCATCGTTCCAACTCTCACAATCATTTTGGACATCAAAAAACTTGCGATTGATGAGATAGAGAATGTGTTTGACTTTCAATTAGTACAAGATTTTCAAAATCTTTTGAAAAAAATCAACTCAAAGATTGAATCAATATGTGATTTATTGTGTCATGATTATCCACCGATTATCAGTAAAGTCTTGGACATTCTACATCGTACAATGAAGTCTTCAAATGATATTGACATGGTAAGAAAACATCTTACAAAGTGGAAATACACCTCCCTTACTAGTCTTTTTTTTTTTTTTTCTTATAAGATTTCGTTACCGCTTTTTCAATAAAATAATAGATCTTTTTAATTCTTACTGGTATACGGAATTATACAGAGGAAATTTTGGCTGCTTCAAATGCTCAAAAGCTTGTAGGTTGTCTTAAGCTCGATGATGATCATACCGAATTTTTCGATAGACAAATTGATAACGACAAGATTGAATTTGATGTTGCTATAAATATCGAATGTGTAAAGAAATTAATAAACATTTACATCGAGGTTTACATTTCCCTGATGAAATTTTACATGGAAAGTGACAAAGGGGTGATGGAGATCGATCATTACATTTCAAATGATGTAAAACTTCACATGTTGAACGACATTTTAACATTCAGTCGAGGTAAGTACGATTCGATCGTCATTTCAAAAGTTCAATGTAACTTAATTGAATCATTTTATTCAATTTATGTGTTATATGTTATCAGGTTTATTACAACAAAATGAAGATTCGATTAAAGATATATTCAATTGGTATACCAATAATGATAGTGATCTAGTTACTTTCATGTTAAAATTGGTACGATTGGAACTTTTATTTAAAGAATTTGAGAGGAGGTTGATCGATTTTGACGAAGAGTCTCAAGAAGAAAACATGAGAGGACGAAAGTAATTATTTGTTAAGTTAATTAATTTATTCAAATACAATTCACTTTTTATTCAACCTTTGAAATTCTTTTTGTAGATCAATAATCGAGTGCATATCATCACAAGTCAATCACGTCTTGAATTTTTGTACTTCACATGATTTCTTCTTGAGATTTTTGATTTCCACAGGGTTTAATCACTCAATATTATTGGATTTTTTAATTTCAAATGAAACGATCTTTTTGGAATTTCTTTTAAATTATTGTAAATACCTTGAACAAGATATTTCTCAATTTCTTATCACATGTAAGAAATTTGATGAAAGGAATTCGATAATGTTTGAAAGAGTCGCGGGGATCTTTAAAAATTTGATTCAATCAATACAATTGTTGATGGAAAAGGATTTGTTCCCTTATAATGCTACTTCTTTGATTACTAGATTAAAGAAGGTTGAATCGTTGATTTCTTGTTAAGCATAATCACAAGGATTTTTTAAGGTAACAAATAAATCGATTCTATCCAACGTATATATCATGAACAAATAACAAGTATAACCAGTTTACAAGTATTTATTTTTTTAAAAAAAAATTTTTTTACTTGGAGTAGAACTATATTATTTGTATTTACACTGAAATTCATTGGCGCTTGAATTTGAATTTCAATAATAATACCCGAGATTTTGTAAATGAAACCTATAAATATGATATATCCGTTTACCTGTAAGTAAGGATTCTCAAAAGTATGAATATACTTTAAATAGAATAAATAGTTGATGATTTAAATGAACAAGCTATTTTTTAAATGGTATTATTTCCCCCTTTTTTTTTTCAAAAAAAAACAAAAAAGTTGAGGTGTGAAACAAACAAGTTCAAAAAATTATGTCGACAATCGTTCGATGTGTCTAGATATGGCCTTTAAATGTCTATGATTTTACAAATATTTGGCATGCTTTCAGTTATACTTATACAAATATAAATTCAATTAGGTATACGTCAAAATCTGTGAGATTTTTTTGCTCCATATTAATATAAATCCAAAAAAGTCCTTTCTATGTAATCTATAATCAGAAAAAAAATTAAAAATCATAATCATCATCTTCTGGTCTTTTTGTAGTAGTAACAGTGGCTATCTGTTCAGGAGAATCAACATCTTGCATATCATAATCTGAATCGACCCCACCAATTGCAGAAGAATCCTCATGTTTTACTGAAGTTGTCATTGTAAAAGGTTCATCATCATTATTATCCTTATTGACATTAAATGGATGAACTTCCATCATATCATCATAATTATCATTATCATCAGGTAAAACTTGTGATATGTCCATACTTAATGATGAATCTAATTGACCAGGTGGTGGCTTAAATTTAAAGAAGATCATTTAGTACAAATATAGTGGAAAACAAAAATTCTGAATTAAAGACAAGAACGAGAACGAAAAACGAAAGAAAAAGAAAAAGAAAATGGAACGAAAATTAAATAGAGTTCACCTCAGGTATAAGTTGAAAGTTAACGGCTGTTAAACAATGACGATCTGGTGGCAGCCTCAGACCATACTTTTCTGGTACAGGTGGTAATGGTTCTTTATTACGTTCTTTAGCAAGTTGTGCCAAGAACTATATTAAAGTCACATTAAACGTTAAATCTTTATAAAGATTATGATTATAAAAAAAAAATTCAAGAATGAAATATCAAACCTCTTGTCGTGGTGGTGCAGTGAACGAATGAGTTATACGACCTTGAATTGCAAGTTTTACATCTTCGATATCAATATCATTCTTCCCGGCATGTTCAGCATAGGCCGAAGCATCTTGAATAACATCAACTGTATATCCTATTAATGTCCAAAGTATCAATAAGATGATCCAATTCATGATGGAATGAAATTAACAAATTATGTGAGAACATACATATCGATGTGTATAGTTTTAATGAATAAAAATCTTTAAAACAATATCAACTTACGATGAGCGAACTCCAGTAGTTGTTGAGCTACTTTTGGTTCATAATCTTCAACTCCTGCGGCTTGTAATATAAGCTGCATGACTCTAGAATCTCTCGGTACTTGATCCTTTAGCTGTGCTTGTGGCACATTCGGAGGTTGTGCCATGTTTTCCTTAACTTTTTATACTAGGAACTGATCGGTTTTATTTTTTCTGGCAAGAAACCGACTTGTTCAGAGTAGAGTTTCAAGGTTTGCCGACAATCGTCGTGGCGCAGCATTGACAAAAATTCTTTACTTGATTTGATTGGCTAGATTCGATGTAGCACCGAACTAAAGATGGATGAGTCATGTGATCTAATCATAAAACGCGAAATCTTTTAGTATTAAATCACAAAGTTGTCTAGTCAAATAGCTAGTTCAAGTAACATTTGTTAATGCGTTAAATTTCCCTTGCCTTTTTGTAAGTAGAAGTAAGTTATAGTCAGTCGAATAGTTTAATAATGTTTAGTCGCGTCTTTTTTTTTTTTTTAACCATTATTTTTAACGTTTTCAGGTAGTTTCTTCGGTTTTCAACTCTTTTTTTTTGTTTTCATTTTCACGTAAAAAAAAAAAAAGGTTGACCAGAAGTATCATGCAAGGTCAACAGCAAATACTGCAACCGCAGCAACCTCAACTTCAGCAACAACTTCAGCAACAACAACTTCAGCAACAGCAAATATTACAGCAGCAGCAACAACAAGCACAAGAACCGCCAGAACCACCGAAACTTACAGAAGAAGAACGTCGTAAATATGAGGAAGAACGTCGCAAATATGAAGAAAAGTTAAAATACGCACCATATGAGGAACGTAGAACTTACTATATAAAAGAATATTCTCCGCACATTTGCTATTCTTCAAGATATTACGACGATATTTCAGAATATAGGCACGTCACTTTACCAAGAGAAATAGCACAATTCTTACCCCAAGACACATTGTTATCAGAAGAAGAATGGAGAGGTTTTGGAGTACGTCAATCTCAAGGTTGGGAACATTATTTAATTCACGCACCCGAACCACATATCTTGCTCTTCAAACGTGAAAAAGATTATCAAGTAAAATATCCGAACGGAAAGCCACAATAAAAAAAAACCAAAAAAAAAAATAAAAAAAAAAAAATATAGATGAACTTTTTTTTAGGTCGAGACAATTTATTAAATTGTAAAATAGGTAACATAAGGATATATTCCCGGTTTCATAAGCCACTAACATGTCATTACTAACATAAGTGATTTGATTAAATCAGGAACGAAACGAATCACTCACACACCATGCAAACCTTTCCCCAACTTGTGGAACAATAATTCTAACAGAAATAAACTTTCACATCATTTTTTACTACATTTAAAAATAGCTTTTAGGTGTACTTTTTATTGAACATTCTGTGATAAAAAGGGTATTATTACGATAATAATTCGCCTCTATCAAAACTTTAAGATTCAGCGAATCAAAGCTATGAGTTTATTTAGCTAAAAATGATTAAATTAGAAGAAAAGTTTTATTCACTTTATCCATTTCAAAATATATTGATGTGGTGATTTGCTTTTATTATATAATAAAAAAGATTGATATTTACGAAGACAAAAAATTCTCGATTCGTGTCCATTATTGTCTCTCTTAAGAACTTTTTGATGTCCCCAATTACGATAATCGTCACATGCGTTGTGCCGATTCGTTGAAAATGCATTCACGGAAAATCATGTGGATCGTTATTTATATAGTCCGTATCGAACAAAACAATCATACTGCGGAGTTTTTTAATAAACACGTACTTTGCCCAAAAAAGGATACTGCGTCGGAAAAAAAAATAATGGAGTACAAAGAAATATAAATGAGGAGGTTTTAGGTTATTAGCTGATCTCATAAACCTTTCTATATAACCAATTTTTTTATTTTATTTATTAGAAGTTTTTAAAGTATAATGTTGTCAAAGTGTTGTTTCTGTATTGGCCTTAGGTAGGACACTTTAAAGTTTACGAAAGTTAATGGGAATAACTAGAATGAGGATTATTAACTAACGGTTTTGATTTATTAGAACGGCTACCCTGCTATTAGCCTCTCTTGGAGCCGTAAGTGCTCGTTTGAAAGCATCTTCTATGACGCTTCTCTTTTAAGTTTTCTTTTCTCATTTACTTATTCTTTACACTATTTTATTTTATAGTTGGCTTATCTATCAAATGCGTATCATTTTTCAATCTTGGCAGGCCAATTTGGATTCTTTTATACTGTTTTATCTACATATTATTTAGGTGCTTCCTTTGCCTGTCTTGCGGGTATCGCTGGTGTGTTAAAGGTAAACATAACATAATATCAATTGTATTGGTTCTTGAGCATAAACTAAAGAAATAAATTTTTTATATAAATATATATAGAATAACCTTAAATATGTGAAAATTTATGCCATGTTTTATTGGTGGCAACTTATGTTAGGATTTACAATTTCAATAGTATTTTCGGTTGTGGCATTCTATTTTGATAAAGATGTTTGTTCAGAATTAATTGAGCAACCTGATGTTGATATGGATATGGAATCTTGTATGGAATGGTACATTAAAACTGCTGCTTCAATGGTTGTCATGCTCGCAATAAGTTGTCTCATAGACGTAAGTATATTATTATTCCCATGAAAATAATGTCACAAATTCTTTTTGTTAACAAACTTTTTTTTTTTTATTTATCATTTTGTAGCTTCATTTCTGTATGGCTGTCTGGGCTTATTATCAAAGACTTAAGGTCGAAAGACAATATGGTGACATTAGAGATTCTAGTTATATTGTATATTATACTCCTATCCCTGCTTATACTGTTGTTCCGCCACCTGCATATGATTCTGTTCCTGTCGATTCAAAATCTTCTTCGAATATTCTACCTCATAGTGACAAGCAATAATTTCTTTAGCTTTTATATGTTCCTTTTTGTCGTGAAAATCGATTCTTAAATTATTGATTTTTATGTTTCTTTATCCTTTTTTTCATTTCATCTTAATAAATATTTCAAATCAAATTAAAAAAATTAAAAAACATTTGATGATGTAGCCATTAACAATCTTTTTGGTCATGTGAATGGAAATAAATAAAAAAAAAAATTTGAAAGGACAAATCTTGTACAACCTACTACGAAAAATTCACATTTGTTGTTTTATTTTTAATTGGGAATAAAACAATACTATGTAATTTATTCAACTCTTGTGATATTAAAAAAGTAACTTTTCATTATTACTATCCCAAATTGTTTGAGCGCGAAAACCATAATAATGACTTCTAGGTTGTCGTTAAATACCCCTCTTTCAAGTCCTAAAATACAAAAGGGTGGAAGAACTGAACTTATGGATCCTTCAGTTAACCCAGAGGTATTTAATCGTTATAAAAGGTTGGTTTTTCCTTTGTTGTGACGCGTTTTTATTAGTTTGAAGTATGCTGTTTAAGGTGCATAATAAAATTAAAAATAAAAAAGATAGAACGTCGTTTAAAAAATAAAATCAAACCGTTTTGCTTTTTTTCTCTTTGGTTGAGCGTTTATATTAATCTTTCCTTCCTTTTTGGGGTTTAACAGATCTTTTCGAGCTATACGTTTTGCTTTAGAAAAAGCAGACATAAGATGTCCACCTAATGCCATGAAAGAAATAATAAGGCATCACAGCCCATCATTAAAAGTGTGTCTGGATTATTTTAATAATAGTCATAACACTAATATTTCGAAAGATGATACCTTACAAGGTTTAGCCAGTGAAGCACTTCAGTTGAATACACGAACAACTCACTTTATAATGAAAAGTTTCGAATCAGAATATGAGGATTATAATCAATTGGATAATGGAGAATATTTATCAAAATTACATGAATTTTATTATGAAGAACGTCTGAATTTGATAAAAATTTTGTGTAAATTATTGTTTTATTCTAAAGATACGAATTGGTATTATTATATTTCGGCAAAATATTTTATTGAAAATCTTAATATAAGTGAATTTTTGGACAGAATTTTTGATCAATTTCAAGATTTGGCTGATATCGGTGTACAAGCCTTCATACCGGAAAACATTAAACCTTTTAGTTTTTCAATGCAATATATTAAAGAACAAATAGGGATATTAGAATTATTATGTTTGATATATAAAGAGCATATCCCTAGACAATCAACAAAAAAATATTTGATAAAATTCCTGACTCATTGCATGAACACAAAATTTGGATATAATCAATTTCTTTCGTTACACATCAACTCCAACGGTCAAGTTTCATTAACTGAAGTTAATCATTTTACTCAAATTCTTATAGTTCTCATGACCTTAGTTGAATTCAATTTCACTGGAATTTTCCCTTCTGTTCACGCAAAAAATAAACGAGTGGCACCATCAGATGATGTTAGGGCAGTCATTGAGAGGGCATTGAAGATGAATGATGATCCATCTAACGGAATATTTCTCTGGTTATGGTCTTCGTATTTAACACATATACAACATTTTTATGATGAGACAAGTTGGCCAAAGGAATATCAAGATCTAGAAAGTTATTTTAATAATATGATATCAGCAAATGTTTCAAAGGCTTATAACCTTAACGTTCTAGATTCTATACATGAGATTTTCAAAGGTCCGTGTTTCAGACCAGAGGAACTAAATGTAAAGGGTTATAAGAGGACTTTTAAAACTTACTTTATTTCAATCTTTGAAGCATTTAAAATACACGAGATCCCTAAACATCAACTCCTGGTTGAATGTTTCGCGCAAGTATTTGTTGATGGTGGCCCTTGCAGAGAATTCTTTAAAGAGGATTCGTTTTTTGAAAAGCGAATTTCCTTATTTACTTGGTCAATTTCTTGGTTTCCTCAAAATTTTCATCCGTTAATGAGACTATACACTGCACTGTCCGGAGACGAGGATTCGGCCGAAGAAATATTTGTCTTGTTGAAAAATTTTAGTCAATGCACCTGCTTGGTTCGTGATGAACAACTCAAATTTGAAGTATCCAATGTGAATGTGGTTTATGTCAAGAAGCCAATCAAGCTTTTTGACAATATCTATCAAGGCATATTTACCATTCCAGAAAATACACCTGGTTATATAATCGGACGATTTGATGATAGCAAGTTAGTACAGTGGAATTTCAAATATTCCGGATGGCAACTCTTTTTGGAGATGTTGGAATCATTTCCTCTAATACAAGGCAGGGTCATTCCTGATTACGATCCTACTTTAAATGATGATCCAACCCCTTCGCGAATCAAGGAAATATTACAACTTCTTTACGCGCTATTATCTAGTTCTCCGAGTTTGGTCGAAAAGATATTGGATCATTTGGAAACGTGCTTTAAAGACAATAAACCTCACAACGATCTGGCATTCACGATCTTTGCTGTTATCGAATACGTCATGAATAACATTCCTGACGTTCTTGATTTCATCACCTCTGGTCTGCAATGCGTTAAAGCCTTGTTGCCATACTTTAAGGGTAAGATCGTGTTTTATCTTTTACAATCAGGATTTTTACCGAAATTAACTTCAGATGATCTCCCGGAGGAAAGCTCTCAGTTTATCTGTAAATTACATCATTTACTGTTAAAGCAAGAATGTGTTGAAGGTCGTTATCCAATTACGATAACCGTTTTAGATCTTGCTATCGAATTCTTTAATTACTTGGATGATTTCAATTTGGAACAAGATCAAGAATTATGGAATAATTCAAAAGAAATACTTCATTCTTTAACTTCTTATATATTGAATGTCGTCTTTGTGTCTTATGATCAATGGAGATACAAAAATGAGTTGGAACATATTCAAATTGGAATCAAGTGTTTGACGGTTTTCAATAAAATCTTGTTAGGTTGTCCTCCGGATTTCGACATTCCTAACTATAATGATCCCATCATAGATGTTACAAAGGATTCGTTACGAAATTCTCTTCGGAACTACTTATGGGATCATTTTATGATGAATGAAGGTTCATACAATATTTTACCTTTATTCTCCATTATTGAAAGGAACAAGAAACTTTCTTTTAATTTTGAAAGGACTGATAATTCTCATCTGAAAAAGTATGATAAATTATTGGAATTGGCATTAGCATTTCTTTTAAGGTTATTCAAAATTCATAAAATAAAAACTTCGGAAGTTTCCTGGTTGGAATCAGCTATGTTGGATCGGACAAATGTAAACTTTAACCGAGGGTTGATAATGGTCATTTCCTCGTATATTTTATACCCACATAGCTTGGGGGTTCCCATCTTATCTAGTGAGCTGATGACACTTCTTTTTTCATTGGGTGAAAGATCTATACCGTTTCAATCCTCGTTGAGTGGACTCTTTGGAAATGAAGCTGAAACCATAATCATATATAATAATTTCATAAAACGATTTACGACTGAAATTAATGTTGAAGATTTACGAGTTGCTATCTTGAATTTTTTCACAGTTTCAACCAAGGTTCATATTGGACTGGCGATTTTTGGCGGATTTGAGTTGATTTCCAATCAGCTGGATCGTAAAGGCAAGAAAAAAGAGACCGATAAACTTGATAAAAAGAGGAAATTTAAAATTTCGATGAACATTAATGATGTCATTGTTGGTCTCCTAAAGGATTGGAAAAAAGTTTATGATACCGAGCCTCGAGTGTTTCTTGCCGCTGTGCGATTCCTAAGTGCATTATGGGAGAATGTTCGCAAAGGTGAATTTATAATTTTAAAAAAATTACGAGAAAATAATGAATTATGGATCAACATAACGGAAATCCTCTACATGAGATTAAACGATAATGGTCACCATGGAGATGAGTCCTTGGAACTATCTCAAGGAACTGTTGTCAGTAGAGCAAATGCTCACGTGGAAAAAATTTGTTGTGGACGTAATATCAAGGCTCTTTTATTCCGGTTGTTGGGTCGTGAACTTTGTCTCGTTACAAGTCAGATGAAGGATAAAAAAAATAAAAATCGTGGCGAATTTATTAGATCATTACCCGCAGAAGGAATAAGAAAAATTCTTCAAAATATCCTAGAAGAAAATATGTTAAAATTTTGTCTTGAAAAATTTACGCGGATCGATCAACAACCTATTCTCATGTCGACTAAATTTGTCGAGGAGAATATGTCTCCTTTGGTTAAATTGAATCGTTTAACGATCTTGTATTGGAGTGATGATTATGATTTGACACGACGTTATGGAGATAATTTCAAATACGATATACATTTGGCTTGGAAATTGTTAAGACTCTCGAAAGAAATATCGATTGCGAATTCATTCCTGAAGTCATTGTGTGAAGAATCTCATCATTTGTCAAGAGTTAGCTCTCAAGTCGTTCTCTTGAGGTCTTGGAAGTATTTTATGGAAATCACATCTTATATATTATCTGATGGATTTTGGATCACTGAACAGAAAACGGACATATCTTGGCTGATACTCAAGAAGGTAGCGGAACGTCTTGTGGATGAAATTCGACGCGGGCATAATGTAGAAATTACTATTCGTGACGATCTTGCCGATTTGCTGTTACACTCGATGGAGCAACTGATCATATCGAAAGATTTATCTAAACCTAGGATAGTTCATTACGCAGAATTAGTTACGTTATTATACAATTCTCTTACCAGCGTTATCAATCAAACGCAAAATCTGGATGAAGGTCACTTTACGTCAACCACCTATCGGCCAATCTTACAATCACTTATATTATGTCTACGGGTACTTCACGATGCTAACCAAATCCTAAAGGAGGAGGATAATGTATTGTCGCAATTTCGACAAAGTTGCCAATCCCTTCTTTCGGAATTATGCGATTTTTTAGTTGTGATCATCAAGAAAGATGAGATTAACCAAGATCGCGAGGAGGATATTTTGATAATATTAACTGTATTGGAATATCTCATACAACCATTGTGTAATCCGTATCCTTCAATTTGGTTGGGAATACTTATGGAGAAGAAGATAATCACCTTGCTTCTAAATATGTTTATTTATTCGATGTCGATGCCTTGGAAAGATCGACCCAAATTCTCGGATGGGGTGATATATTTTCTACTGACATTGGCCAATTTTCCGGTTGGAGCATCGCGATTGCTTATAGATGGAATCATGTCGGCATTTTGTAACAATAAGCTCTCGGTGGAGTTACAAGAGGGAAAGGTCGAACCAAATCTAGAAGAAAATTGGCATAAGATTTGGTGTTTGATGTTGGCAGTTATTACCGCTATGTTACGTACGGTCGAGAAAAGGAACTTGAACATGATTTTGAAATCAGTCGTTGGATTTATCAGCCTTTACAAGAAGCAAATTCAGCGAGCCATGGAATGTGAACTACCGACGAATATGTTCAAATTGGAGGAGATACAATATATTACCATATTATTATATCATTTATCAATACATTTAAATTCCTTGGAACCGGATATTGCAAATGAATGCTTATTTTACTATGATGATCCTTTGCTAATACTTTTAGCGAAGCTAACATATCTATTCACGCATCCCAAATATTCTTCAAGAGTGATGATACCTCTGACACCGGAGGAAATGAAGCAATCAACAATTCTTTTAACTGGCGGGATCAAATTAGCATTCGAGAATGTTCTACCGGACATTGATTTAACTTCATCATCTGATGGAGGTTCCGAAATGAACAAATTTTTGCAAAAAGTTCAACAAAAACTTTTATCAATTAACAGAAATATTCTGGCAACTTATATTAATCTAACGGAATCACATAATGTTTTTCACATGTCTATACCGTCATGGTCAGATCAACTTGTATATTTAGAACCATTGATGAAAGTAACTGATAAAGATCCGGCAACTATCGCAACGTTATTTGAATTGATAGACCATGGCATGACGTTAGTTCAATTATGGGAATATATACTTGACACTAATAAGTTCAATAATATTGATGATTTGGAATTTTGGCAAATTACTTGGAAATCTTCTATCATCATCATTGAGATGAGCTTCGTATTGGCAACGTCTCAATTAACCACATGTTTCTTTTCCGAAGAAAGAAACAAGGAAGATATTGAGGATTTATTCACCGAGGTGTTTGAAAGGTTATTAAAATTTACACGCGTCGTAAGGAAATTATTGGGTATGGGTGCCCGCGTTTTATCTGAAGAAAGTGATTTAAAATCTTTTGAGGTGGTTTTACGGAATTTACAAAATTTTCTTACCAAAACCATAGGAATTATGTAGCAACTTACGTGAATTCTATTATAATATACTTCTCTTTTTTTTTTTTTTAAAAAAAAAAAAAAAAAAAAAAAAATTTTAGACATTATATATATTTAATGATTCAAGTTATAAAAATAATTTTGTAATTTTTTATTAGAATAAATGAATTAGAAAAAGCATAATTTCCACCCGTCTTATTAAAAAAAAAAAATTTGCGGACAAATTTTGTAAATACATATGAATAAAATATTTACTTCAATACTTATCTACGGACCTATGTTTTGATGAATTTGATGAATTATTATTCGATTTTGGATTGGATGTAATAATACTTGGCCGTAAAAAGCATAAAAGTAATAGATATTCGTTTTATTTCCTTAGATAAAAAAAAAAAAAAGATTTCATATAACTTTAATTATACAAATTTTAATGGGTTATATTTAGTGAGAATAATCCAATTAACCCGCTTAAATTTTGACAATTTTGGGGCATTTTCATCAAAGATCAAAATCATTGTATTCGCAATGACGGCATGTGTAATATTTCATAATCGTTTCTTTAAGAACACGCAACTTCATAATCCATCATTACCATTATACCTTCAACAAGTTGACGTTAAAAAATTTTTCGCATGAAAATGAATTTTGTCATCCACCAGATATGTTTTATTTGTTGGTAACAAAATCTAATTTGGAATAATTCTTTCAGTTGTAAAAGGCATATCTTTTGACGATATGTGATATCAATTGCTCCTTTTTACTATATCTCCATCTGTACACGCTTGCACGGAAATGAATAAAATTAATCAAATTAAAATACATTCGTTTTATTTTACGAGAATAAAATACTAATGCTATGTTTATTTGTCATTAACTAATAATCGTAATTTTTGTTGTTCTTCTTCTTTTAAATCGGAACAAAAATGAACAAAATTATTTTCATTTTGAATTACGCAATGACGGAAAAAGTCCGTAAGATATTCCTATAATGAAAATTAATTCGTTTGTTTGTATTTCGATGTAAAAAAATAAAATAAAATAAACAAAAAATTAATGATATTACTCTAAGATTCGTAAGATAAACTGGGTCATCTTTCACATCTGGGTCATCATCAAGGTCTATTTCTGTTCCCTTTTTATCTATGTATTCTATAAATTAAAATTTTTTTTTTTTAGAAATCATTGAAATGAATATGGCAGTCGCATAACATAAATACGCTACCAGAAAGAACAACGTAATCTTCTGCTGGGGCGAATGGTGAAGGTTCTTCTACATCTTCCCATTCATCGCACTTATGTGAATAAGACAATTTGAATTGTTTAAAGGGATTGTTGCAAAAAATAAAAATTGATGAATAATTGAATTTGTAATCCTTCTTACACCATCATCGGTTTCAACGCTATCATCATCATCGTCGTCGTCATAATCCAATTCTGATCGCTTTATGAGATCGCTGTCTGATGAGTTCTGAAAGTCACAAATTAGTAATTTAATTATCTTTACGTTGGCGGAAATATAGATATACTGGTCAGGATCTACAAGAAGAAATATAAATTGTGGAGATGAGGAATAATTCGATAGTATTAGAAATTTATATTTAATCTACTTAATCTAACATACTTGTTAGAGTTCTTGATCGAGTCATAATCCCTTATAAGTGATTATATAAATAATGATTTTTTAAAATAATAATAATAAGTTATCTAAGTCTAATTTATTTTAATAATAGAATATAGAGTGGAAATACATACTAGAGGAATTCGTGACAATTAAATCACCTTTAACTTGGATACCTTGTATTCGTGGATCACCAGAAAGAAATAATTTTGATAATGCAATGGAACTAAAAAATGATACCTTGTAAGAAAAATATACATGATAAATAAAAATAAAAAATAATATGTCGTAACAATATATACCTAACTTTAATACTATAATACCCCTGAAAACTCTCGTGATTTTCGAGCCAAATATTAAGTAATAATTCTAATCCATTTCGACCATTGATGTCCAACGTACTCAAGAATTCGACAACTGTCGACAACTGGCTTAGCATTAAGTGCGCAAATATCATAACTAACGACTGACAAATGAAAAAAAGGTAATTTATAAATATAATTTGATTACACATAAATAAATATAGGTCGTTTGCTATTAAAATCGAGTCACAAGACAGTTATTCATATGATCATAACGTGATCTTATGATACCTGTATGAAAGTGGCAGTTTTTGCTCCTTCTAGCCTGGTAGCGGATGCTTTAAGTAGGTCTGGAAGTACAGGAACAATCCTATTACCCGCCTATAAATATAATTTAAATAACTTAAGTAAATGAGATATATAATCAAAATTTACAACAAAAAAATATACCTTATTGATTAGTTTGACAACTAGATCACCGAGAAAGCAAGCAGACTCGCTCTGACTTGGTTGAAGAGATTTTGCAATATATTGTATTACATAATCTAAGCCTGTTTTTCCAGATGAATCCATCCTAAATTCAGAGAAATGTTTCATTAATACACATGAATTATATAACAAAAAGAAAATTTTAATTATATACCATTGTGAGATATGTTCACAATCCTTTTGTATAAAGTACTTCAAACAAATTTCGCCGTTCTATAATCATATTAAAAACTTTGTGGATTATTATTGTCTATTTATTAATTAGATAAACTAAGAAATGTCTACTGACCTGTAAAATACTCCTATCTTCATGTACTAACATTAAATGTATTAACGAAGGAAATATATGTTCAACGTACGAAGTAGGCAAAGGTGAAGGTCCACCCTTAACCAAACTTGTTATTAGATCTATTGCTGACTGTATCCAAATGCAAACTTTATAAATATATTTATTATTTTAAAAAAAATTTAAAAATTTAAAAGTATAAAGACGTATTACCGCAACCGCTGCAGATTCAGTAGCATTGTTTATTATATTGACTAAAGTAGGTAATGCTCTGGACTGAAACGCGGCATATGCAGCTGTGTTGCTTGCTAAGGATTCAAAAAGATCTGTTATAACAGAAACAATAAGATGATCTGAAATATGAAAATATGTTGACATTAATATATATGTATATAGAAAAGGTATTAATAAACTATAAACCGAAATATAAAGAAAGCTTGTACCAGTAGGATTTTTCATCCATACATCAATTACTAATGGTCCTATCACGTGCTCATATCTGGCCGTTACATCATAATTTATCTAAGCAAAGAAAAAGGTAATTATTAGCAAAATATTTAGTTAATCAAGTTTACATTTGTTATGTATCGTGGATTTACTTACTTTGATCGCAAACTCTAACGTTTCTAGTACTAATATTAATGAATCTTCAGATGTAACATTCAAAAGAGTTGCCACTCCTTCAATTATGTTAGATTGATATGGAGCTACATATTTTGTATCTAAATAACGACAGAAACTAATATAATAAATAACGTTATTAGTTAGATTGAAATTATAGAAATTTATAAATAATAATATTGATATGAAAAATATACATACTTCTGCAACGCTTTTAACGAAGATACTTTGGCAGGAATTGATTCGATTCGTTGGATTGCATCGACAGTGGCAGCAATATACCGTGCCGCAAGTTCTTCTGATAAGAATGTAGCAAACTGACTAGCAAACACGATTGCTCGTCCTTGAAGAAAAGGAATATCTTCAAGAAGAAAAATAAACACGTTAGTTGGAAGTAATAATTCGAATCTAATAAATTAATTCAATAGTGCGAACCTATTGCAGTAACATAATTAAACACAACGTGTTCAAATAATCCAGTGAGGTCAAAATTCACTTTTGACTCTTGAATTGCTGATTTGAATTCCTCAGAAACATAACCGATTGCTTTTAAGCAAGCCTCTTGCATTTTCCACCTAGAACATGTCAAATTAAACTTTTAATGTTTAAGAACAATAATAACATATAAATATCCAAAATACCACATACCAACATTTATCACAAGTAGCACGTGCTTTATCAGATTCTTCTATAAGATGCTGGGCTGTATCAGCAAGGGCTTGCAAAGTTTGTTCCGAAAATTTATCTAGCAATACCTTCACATCAAAATTTGTTAGATTAAAGAAAACAAAACAAATTAAATTTCGCAATTAAATTGAATACTTACTTGTAATAAATCAATTGCTGCGATCCTAACGCTATAATTAAAAGTTTCATCATCATCATCGGCGACAAATTGATTTGCGTCTGACGACCAAGTTTCAACCTAGAAGCATGTAAAACCGAACAGTTAATAAATAATGTTAACTTAACTTATTATGTATAATTCAACAAACCTGTTCTTCAGTCATTTGCATGTAAGACACAGCAATCCAAGTAATTTGTTTTAAAAAACTACCCTTCCCATCATTATCCTTAAAAAGTGGTTTAGCTGCCTTTTTACGGACAGATAAACCAATGAATTCGAATTGAGCGAAAAGTAAATATTCAAAGCCGACAACATCTCCATCAGAATCTTGATAAAAATTTATTCGATCATCAGAAGGACGGACATACATTTTAATAAACGTATTGGATCGTCAAAAAAAAAAATAATAATAATGAATTAATTAAAGACAATAAAATTAAATAAATTATATATTATATATTTAAAGGATATCTATCCCGTTGATGAATCAAATCCAGCCAGATCGGTTCCAATAACATAAGAAGATAATCAGAAAGTAGTTTCGGGAAATGTTTTATTAAATAATTCAAACACTACGATGTAACAAATTAATTAAGATTTTTGTTACCGAATTATGTTAATTATAAGAACATATATCCTTACCTTTACAACTTCTAATTTTAATCCACATTCTTCATTTTCACGTTCATCGTCATTGATGGTTCGCATCTTCAAGATATTCGAAAAAATTTCCAACCATTCGGGTAACATAGGCTTTAGAAAAGGCTCGATTGCTTCCGGGTGTTCTTCTTTAAGCATAACCAATATTTCTATGCATTGTTTAAATATCGCAATTGCACGTCCACGAGTTCTGTAAGAATGAATCTTCAAACATTTAAAAAATCAATATTGACATATCATATGAAATAAAAAATACATCTAGGTTTGGACCTACTTACCCCTTCAGATTGCAAAATTTTCGAAAGTTCTGGCAACAATAATGGAGTTACTTGAGAAAATTGTTGTTCCGTAATATCGTGTTTAAAAAATTCTTGACAATTATAAATATGTTATTCCTAAACTTAAATATTATAAACAGTCAATTGTATGATAATAGTTAATATAAAATTACCATTAAGGACCCTCATAGAACCATGGATCTGATCTGGAGAACCAGACTTTAATTGTGATATCAATAAATCCAAAAGATCCGGCCAATGATCAGGCCAATCGTTGCTAGCAATCTTTGATATAACGTAAGCCTATAATATGCAATAAAGCATACACCTTATTAAAATAATCGCAAAAAACAAAAAACTATTCGATAATTATATACAAAAGAAGTGATACCGAAGCGACGCGAATTTTACTTGAAGGATCGGATAATCCATTAAATGCTAATTCGCGTACAACAGCTTTTATCTAAATTAAAGGTAAATTATAATACAGAATATAACAAAATAGCAGCATATTATGCTTAATTATGATGAACCTCAAAATCTGGCTCTGGACCTATGAATTTATCAGTCAAAGGCGACCAATGCTTTTCGACATAATTTTTCAGATTAATTGCTGCTGAGTAATTATAAATTAATAATTAAATTAAGAAAAAATATATAACAGGGAAACTAACAAATAATATTAATAAAGAGAAAGAGCAAGGATATTTGTCGATATGAAATAGCCACTTCTTGTGAAATTGCCATTTTAGCAAGACTTATAGGATATTCTATATGATTTATGTAGTAAATTGGAATACTAGTTAGTATAATGTAACTCTTAAAGACTAGACGCGTCCAAACGCGTAATAATTTTATATTTATATATATAACCTGGAAGTTTTTCCAACTCTTTTAGCCTTGCTTCTGCTGTTAATCGTACGCTTTGGTTTGAAGAAAGTGCGTGTGAAAGATTTTCGTATACTGCTTGATCCATTTTATCTACTGATAATATTGACAAAATAACAAGGTTGGGTAGAAAATCTCAAAACTCCTTTATCACCAAAAAAAAGGAAAGATCGATCGCACCCGTCAGATGAGTCGATGTAATTGATTGACCAATAAAAATCGAGATATTTTATAACGTGACTCGATATTGTAAATCAGTAAAAGTAATATAAACTCATAAATCATTAATAGTTAGTTAAGACCCAATCTTATAAGATTAATAAATTATTTAATTGAAGAAAAATTTTACATAAATCCTCCTTTGCTACATTATCATTTGTTATCTTTTTTATATCATTTAAATTATTTATATTTTTTGATAATAATAACATTATCAATCCAGTTTTTTAATTTGTTATTGAGAATCAATAAATTTATGTATAATTTTAATTTCATTATTTTTTTTTGAATAAAATCTTTCAAATTTAATTTTATCATTAAAACTTATCATCTAAACATTAATATGTTTTTAACTTTATCCTAAAATAATTAATATATATTAAATATTTAAACTAATATTTTTATAAACATATTTGAATGCTATTATTAAGCAAAATTACAATACTTTTTATTAGTATTATTATAAAATATGAATACAAATATAAACTATTCACTCCTAAATTATTTTACAGAAATAAATATAAAATTTTTATATTCAAAACATTTAAATATTTTTTTTAAGCATTTTATATTATTATCTAATTAATAATTAGGTTACAATATATATTATATTGTGACCTAGTTGTAGTAAGCTATGACTTAGTTACTGTTAGATTGTTACCTGATTGCCATTATATTACAAACGTATTTGTTTTTTAGTTGTCTACAGACTTTTAGTGGCTTATTTTGTGATCATTCTTTCTACTTACTTAATTTTGTAATTATTACAGTATTCTTTTTCCCTTTTTTTCTTTTTATTTGCATATTGGGTTACTTCTTCTTCTTTTTCATTTTCTTTATATTGTTATTATATGAAGTTTTTTGATATAGAATTTGGCTTTCGTTTCTTTTTATGATTGCTTATTTGTTATTTATCATTTGAGACTTTGGTTTGACTCTGAAGTTTATTTATGGTATGCATTTTTTTTTGATATATTATATGGCCTTTGTTTCTTGTCATGAATGCTAATTAGTTATATACTATTTGGAGGTTTAATTCAGTTCTAGTACTTGTTTACGCTATGTGATTTTTTGTTATATGTGTCTTTTCTCTCATTAAGTGATTCTAATACAAGACGATTAATTGTTGATCTTGGATTTGATTATACCATAGGTTTTATTGTTAAAAAGATGTATTTAGGGTAGGATGTGAAAAAATATTGGGTATAACAAGAGAGTGAGACTCATTGTGTTAAGCTTGAATGCTGAATTCACGTTATGCTCACAATTTTGTCGAGGATAAAGCACATGTGAAATGTTGAATTAGTTTGATTGCTCCTTTTTTTGTATATTCTCTTGAACCTTTTCGCTTTTTTGACTCCTTTCCTGCCTATTTTCTAGTAACCTCTACAAGCAAAACTTTTATTTTCTTTTCTTAATATAATTCTACTTATGAGGGCCACCTTTTCTTTACTTTTGTTCTTACTCCTATACTTCTCTGGTGAATTCTTTTGAGTATAATTACTATTTTTTTGAGTTTTCTAAAACAGAAATTTTACTAGACTACTTTTTAAAGCAGATTTTATTATAGGAAAAAGTGTTCTTTTCTTAATTTAACTTGTTCTTATATTATCTTCTCTAAGTTCCTTAGGTGTTCTAGTAAAAATAAAGTTCTAGAAATAAAAATCGAAATTTTTTTATGTATGGGATATATATTATATATATATATAATATATGTATGATATATACTGATATGCCTATAGATAAAAAATAAAAATAAAAAGTAAAGAAGTATGAAATTTTCTAGGCTATCTAGAGTACCTAGAGCAGACTATCTGAAAAATGTTCCTTCCATTCTGAAAATAGAAATTTGCTATTTTTATCTTGCTTCTGAAAGTTAAAAACTTTCTAGCGCTGATTTTTCTAAAACATTTAACTTCTTCCTATAGTAATATATTTTTGAATAATACTTATCTACATATAAATTACACATACCATAGGTTGAAATAGTTGGTTTCTCACATTGTTTGCAAGGGTTTCGCTAATGCTCTGAATGGTTTAGTTCAATCTGAATTATAAGCTAATCTGAAACTGAACTGAAAATTTCGGTTCAGTTCAGTTCAGATTATAAATCTTAAAAATGCCAATCTAAAACTGAACTGACTGTAAACTGGTAAAAATCTGAACCAAACTGAAAATTTCAGATTAATCTGAAATTTCAGATTGTTTGAAATGATCCTTTTATCATTCTTTTAGAATGATAATTTAATCATTCCAATTGAATGATTTTCTTATCGTTTGTTTGAAACGATAACTTCAATCGTTTCAAATGAACGATTTTTTTATCATTCAATTAGAATGATAATTTAATCATTCCAATCGAACGATTCTTTTATCGTTCTTTTAGAATGATAATTTGATTATTCCAATCGAATGATTTTCTTATCATTCGTTTAGAACGATAACTTCAATCGTTTTAAATGAATGATTTTTTTATCGTTCATTTAGAACGATAATTTAATCGTTCTAATTGAACGATTTTCTTATCATTCGTTTAGAACGATAACTTTAATCGTTTCAAATGAATGATTCTTTTATCATTCATTTGAAATGATAATTTCATCATTCCAATCGAATGATTTTCTTATCGTTCATTTAAAACGATAATTTAATCGTTCTAATCAAATGATTCTTTTATCATTCATTTAGAACGATAATTTAATCGTTCTAATTGAACGATTCTTTTATCATTCGTTTGGAATAAAATTTCATCATTCCAATCGAACAATTTTCTTATCGTTCGTTTGGAATGATAATTTCATCGTTCCAATTGAACAATTCTTTTATCGTTCATTTGGAACGATAATTTTATCATTCCAATTGAACGATTCTTTTATCGTTCGTTTAGAACAATAATTTAATCGTTCTAATTAAATGATTTTTTTATCATTCGTTTGAAACAATAACTTTAATCATTCCAAATGAATGATTCTTTATCATTCGTTTGGAATGATAATTTCATCATTCTAATCGAATGATTTTCTTATCGTTCATTTAGAACGATAACTTTAATCGTTCTAAATGAACGATTCTTTTATCATTTGTTTAGAACAATAATTTAATCATTCTAATCAAACGATTCTTTTATCATTCGTTTAAAATGATAATTTAATCATTCCAATTGAACGATCCTTTTATCGTTCGTTTGAAACGATAATTTCATCGTTCTAAACGATTTAAAATTTTGGATTAATCTAAAATTTTCGGTTCAATTCAGATTTTTTTCGGTTCGGATTAGATTTATAATCTGAAAAAAATCCAAACTGAACTGAAAATTTTCGAATTGAAATTTTTGCAATCTGAAACTGAACTAAAGTTGATTTGAACTGAAAATTTTCAGATTAATCCAAACCGTTCAGAGCTTTAGGTTTCGTTGATGTCTTTTCTAATAAATTTTGCATTCTTCTTGTCAGTTACAAGCTCATTCGCATATATTCCCTTCATTAAAAAAATATTGACAAATAAATTCAGCTCTCATTGAGTATCTCTTATATTTCTATATTTATTTTTTATTTAAATTTTTTTTCAGAACAGTATATCCTAAGTTTAAGATATTGTATAGCTTTTAAAAATTATCTAAAAATAACATATTCTAAGCTTTTAGACTTCTTAGATACTCCTGCATCATTTTATTATGGGTTTAAAGCTAAAGATACACTGATCAAAATCAAAAAAATCGAACATGCGAAAATCAGCCTAAAATTAGCAAATTATCAAAAATTAGTCTAGCCGATTGGCATATATCAGAAATCGGCTAAGAATCAATCAAAATTCGACCTATCTAATTTATAGCTGATTGGCATACTTATAGCCGATTGGTATATATCAAAATTTGACCTATCTTATTTATAACCGATTGACATCTGATTAGAACAATTGTATTATTCCTTAAGTATAATAGGGTATTATCATTCCTAAGGAACAATAGTATTATTATACCTTAGGTATGTTGATTTTATCATTTCTAAGATACGATAGTATTATCGTTCCTTAGATACGATGATTTTATTATACCTAAGAAACAATGGTTTTATTGTTCTTAAGAAATGATACATTTATCATTTCTTAGGGACAATAGTATTATTATACCTAAGAAATGATAGTTTTATCGTACCTAAGGAATGATGATTTTATCATTTCTTAGGTACAATGCATTTATTATTCCTAAGAAACAATTGTTTTATCGTATCTAAAGAATGATAGTATTATCGTTCCTTAGATACGATGATTTTATTGTTCCTTAAAGACGATGGTATTATCATTCCTTAAGTACAATGGTATTATCGTTTCTTAGAAACAATGGTATTATTGTACTTAAGAACAATTGTTTTATCATTCTTAAGGTATGATGGTATTATCATACCTAAGGAATGATTGTTTTATTGTACCTAAGAAATGATGGTATTGTCGTTCCTTAGGTACGACGATTTTATCATTCCCAAAGAATAATAGTATTATTGTTCATTAGGAATGATTGTTTTAAGGACAATGGTTTTATCGTACCTAAGGAATAATGGTTTTATCGTTCCTTAGAGACAATGGTATTATCGTATCTAAGAAATGATGGTTTTATCATTCCTAAGATATAATGCATTTATCGTTCCTAAGAAATGATTGTTTTATTGTACCTAAGGAATAATGATATTATCATTCCTTAGGTATGATAATTTTATTGTTTCTTAGAGATGATTGTTTTAGAGACGATAGTTTTATCATACCTAAGAAACTATGGTATTATCATTCTTTAGGTATAATGGAATTATTGTTCCTTAGGTATAATGGTATTATCATTCCTTATGTACAATGGTTTTATCATTTTTTAGGGATGATGGTATTATAGTTCTAACAAACTGAACTTTTAGATTGAACTGATTTGCTAAAATAATATTGATTTAATGTACTATTTGAGTTTATTTCTGGTATATAGGAATATTTATATAAATAAGCTTAATTTTTTAACTTTTTAAAAAATAATTTCAATCATTTTCAAATTTTCTCTTTTTACATTTCACTAAAATCCTAAAAAAATATCGTCCCAAAAACAAAAAGATCTAAGTTGAATTTTAGTCAATTTTCGCGAAGAAAAAGCTGTATTTTAGTCAACTTTTCAAAAATAAACTGATTTTTTTACTTTTTATAATAGAAATATGCTTCTAACCATTAAAATCAGATGAAACTTAAGTTGAATTTGTCAATTTTTCTGATTTTTTTACTTTTTATAATAGAAACATGCCTCCAACTATCAAATTAAATAAAAATTAAGTTGAATTTTTGTGATTTTTTTACTTTTTATAATAAAAACATGCCTTTAACTATCAAATCGAATGAAAATTAAGTTGATTTTTTTACTTTTTATAATAGAAACATGCCTTCAACTATCAAATTGGACGAAAATTAAGTTGAATTTTTATGATTTTTTTTACTTTTTATAATAGAAACATGCCTTCAACTATCAAATCAGATGAAAATTAAGTTGAATTTTTGTGATTTTTTTTACTTTTTATAATAGAAACATGCCTCCAACTATCAAATCGAATGAAATTAAGTTGAATTTTAGTCAATTTTTCTGATTTT
Organism: Funneliformis caledonium; assembly: GCA_910591825.1. Lineage (NCBI taxonomy): Eukaryota > Fungi > Glomeromycota > Glomeromycetes > Glomerales > Glomeraceae > Funneliformis > Funneliformis caledonium. The sequence goes on from CAJVPQ010000091.1 coordinate 35,449, forward strand.
TTTTTGTTTTTTATAATAGAAATATGCCTTTAATCATCAAAATCAAACGAAACTTAAATTGAATTTTAGTCTTTTTTTTTGCTTTTTATAATAGAAATATGCTTCTAACCATTGTGACCAGATGTTGATCTTAACGATCATAGATCTACAATTGTGTAGTGAAGTACAAATGTCGATAATGTTAAATATATTTAACATGTTTAACATGTTTAATATAGCTAATATGTCTAACATATCAGATATGTCTAACATAGTTAATATAGTTAATATAGTTGATATAATTAACATAGTTAATATATTAGATATATCAAAATATGTAATAGAATAAATATAAATACAACCTCTTTTGTTTATTAGAAAGACAGGACTGACAGCTGTATAGAACCTCTCTCTTGTAAAAGATAGCGTAACGCTACTCTTCACTTATTATATCTTTGTTTCTTATTTTTCTTTTCTTATTTCTCTCGTATATCATTATCTTATTATTTTCTTTTACTTCAATAAAGTATTTCTTATTTCTTATTTCGTATCTGAAACACTTCTCAAACTTATTGTGAAACTCTTGACTCGTGATTGAAGCCACTCGCGTCTAATAAACTTGATTTAACACTATAAACTGGTAGCAATTAGCTGAAATTACTGAAAACTAACAGAAATCACTACATAAACTATAAAAGAGTCAACTCTCTGACATCGCGTCTAACAGTTGCAATCTGAAAAGTTTGCACATTAACATTTGGCGACAACGACAGGACCCTCTTTTCCTGTTTATGTAATACTATAAGAAACACTCTATAAACAACTTCAGAGAATTGATAAAATACTAACAGAACAATTCAGCTATACACAATAGGCAAGAGTGTAACTTTAGGAAATCAACCAGTAATTTTAATTTAATAGACGACTCATCCTGTATTGCTTGTAACCCACCACCTAAGGAGATTCCGCAATCCTTTCTTAACTTCTTCGAGTAGATACAAAAGGTTTTAGGAGCATCATTATATACTAGCAAAAGCTTAGAAGCTTTTCAGACTGCGATTGCTGTAAAGTCCACTGGCGTAAGAGAAATATATTATAAAAAAACTCTTAATATTTTAAGATATAAAAACACACCGATACCAACCTTTGAGCAAGTAGTTACATATTATATTCAAGCTCAAGCTGAAACTGATTTCTTTCAAAAGAAATTTTGAGATGACTTACTTACTAACCTCAATTCAAGTCAAAATTCTTCTCCTTTCAAAATGACTGAACCTTCAAAGAAAACAACTCTTGAAAGTAGCGATACTTCTAAACCTGCTGAAGAAAATCTCTCCTCTCTTCAAAAACTTTACCCACTAGAGGAAACTATAATCGCTAATACTATTCCTAGTGGAAAAGATACTGGTAACTGAACTTTAAGTTTTGACAAAATGACTTTTAGTTCCTATGGAGGGATAGGAAAATCACCAAAATTGACTTACAAGGGATTCTCAAACGAGGAAGGAACCTCTGACTAAAAGGATACTAGTCTCTCATGTTCCTTAAAATCAAAACACAGGACTAGTCATTCATAGAATAAAAAGTCTAAAGGAAAAGGAATTAGTAAATGACAAAGTCATCGTTATTCTTCTCACTACAATAGTTCTTCCCCTTCTCCTTTAATTCTGACTCTGAAGATGATGGTTCTGAGGATGATAACGAGGATCTTTTCAATGCTAATAATGCTAAGAATAATGACGAAAAGTCTACAAACTGTTTTCAAAACTGTTGGATTTGGAGGATCTCGAGAAGCTAGATTTGTAGATCTTTCTACATTCAAGGGAGACGACAGGACCCTAGTGACTGGCTGGAACAATACAACCATGCTTATGAAGCTAATGGCATTTCTGACAAAAGGAGATTGGTACTGGTATCATCCTTCATAAAAGGATCAGCTCTCACCTAGTTTAACAAAACAAAATTTAAAAAGGACTTATGCTATTAGGATAATGATAGCGATCAATAACATAAACACCGATCCTTTGTCTATTATTTTCTCAAATATTACTGCATTACTCATAGACGAATGCAATGGTAATCTGCACTTCGACAATGCAAATAAAAGCCTGGACAATCGGTAGAAGAATATGCTGCGAAAGTTGAATCTTTGTACCTGAAATTGGACCCAAAGTATAATACCCTAGAAGATGAAAAGATTGAACAATTCCTCCAAAGACTATGACTTGAATTTCAAACTGCATTTACTGCTGCCATCCCATGTAACTTAAAAGAAGCAGTTAACAGAGCTCTTTCAATTGAGGCCGTATTATCTTGTGATACTACTTTATCAGGATATTCTTTAAGCAAAGCCTACTTGAATCAAAGTGAAGACTCCAAAGAAGAAAAACAACCTGCCAATATACAATAACTCATTGATGAGAACAATAAAAAGCTAATTAAAGAATTTAAACATCTATTATCTAATACTACTGCAGCCCCTAAATCTACCAATGATCGAACAAATAATAACTAGAAGGATTGCCCTAATAACAGTACATCTAGCAATAATAGACGAAGCTGTTTTAACTATGAAAAACTGGATACCTTTTTAAGAATTGCTGAGTACCAAAAGCTAATTGCAGTAACAATGATAAGTATCATAATTATAAACAATTCAGACATTTCGCATAGAATTGCATCACTCAACCAAAAACTCCTTGCCCTCACTGTAAACAACATAGATATTGAGAAAATTTATGTTCAATTAAAAATAAATTTGGAACCAATGGAGGCCAACATGCAGTACTTTCATATCATACGCTAATAATACCCAATAATCAAAATATGTATACGTTACCAATAGGAACTTTACCACCACAATTCACGTATATGATGTCTACTCCTGTTTATCTACCACGTTCTTATTTAAACTATTAACGGTGTCTTCAGAGAGTGAGTACATCAGAGAAAATCCAAATCTCTTAAAAGCTATTGAAGCTATTTATTGTTATACTCATGTGAATGGAAAACTGATATATTTAATTTTAGATTTTGGATTATTAGGAAGTGTGATGTCTAGATCATTTTTATAACAATTAGGATGAAAAATAGAAGGTCCTTCTCAGATTACAATGATAAATATTCAAGGTGAACGCTCTCGACCATTGGGACAGATAATAAATGTACCAATTCAGATTGATAATGTTGAGATTCCAATGAATGTTGACATCACAGAATCAAATGATTATTACATAGTTGCTGGTAATGACTGGCTTACTAAGTGCTAAGCACAATTATATTGGAATAAAGGAACTTTTATTTTTAAATAGAATGGAATTATACATCAAGTTCTAATGACCTGTTGGGAAAAACCTATATTTGACCAATTTTAACAACCAATACCAGTAATAAACCCTGTAAATAATGAGTATGAAAAAGAAGTTTTAATCTCACAACAACATTATGCAGTTCTAGGAAATAATATTAGTCAACTGATCCTTGCTGAAGCTAAGTCAGATCAAATTCTAGTTCAAGGACAATGATATTCTTCGCAATATTACAAAAATTTAAAGCAAAGTTTGATGTTTAACCTCCTATCAATGAAAAATGGAAATACTATTGGCAAGAATCAGGAAATCGATGTTGGTGTCATCATAACTTGACAAACTAACAGATATTTGCAAATTATGTCAAAAGAATAAGAACATTTACAATTACTTTCAAATATTCCTAAGGAAAAACCAAGGATTCCTAAAATCACTGCCTCTTTAGAAAGGAAACAACAGCAATACTTAACCATCTTTCTTAAGCAAAATGATGATCTATTTGCAAATGATCTTTCTCAACTAGGATATACTAATGTGAAAACACATCATATATCATTAGAAAGAGATATGTTAATATGTTAAAGAGCATATCGAGTTGCTCCTCCTGAAAAGATTTTATTAAAGAAGAGATCGATAAAATGCTGATCAACTTAAACCTTATTTTGAAAGGACCAATTGGAAACCTCAGATTATTATTATAGATCAGTGAAATTAATATTATAAATACAAGACTTAAACAAACTTAGTCTGTAGGAAAAATAACAAATACCGCTATTAACAATCTCATTTTACAAGAATTGCAAAGAGCTCCAATTCAAAATTTATCTTTTAAACTATCAAAGTCCTATACTGAAGATATGCTTTAAACTGAGAAAGTTAAACGCACTTATCAAGCTCTTTTACGAGCATAACGCATAAAAAATCGTGTCTAGATCTTAATAAATACTTTTTTTTAAGCGAACTATTAAATGATGATAATATGATGCTCACACAAAGAACTCTTCAAAGTCAAGTAATTACCGCACACTACTATCAATATTCAACTCGTATTTATTTTCTTTTTGAAAATTTAGGAAGCTAACAAATTCTAAATACACGTTCTTTAACATTGACCTGGATTAAGCGACTTAAAACTAAGGAATATCAAGATCTCCTTAATCATACCCTAGAAATTTCTGTTGGAACAGAAATCTTAAGGAGGGAGTAATGATAAAGGACGAAACCCCTTAATAACAGTCGAAACTTAGACAAAACTATATTAAAATTATAATAAGAGATACGATGAAATCCTTTCGATATGACAAAAGCCGAAACTGTCAAAACTATATTAAAAACATAGAAAAGGGTATGACAAAATTATTTTGAGAAGGTTTCAGCAGACATCTATAGGAGGGAGTAATGTGATCAGGTATTAATCTTGACGATCATAGATCTACAATTGTGTGGCGAAATACAAATATTAATAATGTCAAATATATTTAACATGTTTAACATGTTTAATATAGCTAATATGTCTAACATATCAGATATGTCTAACAT
>CAJVPQ010000092.1:0-40227 GCA_910591825.1 Funneliformis caledonium
TTTATTTTAATATGTTATACTATCTAATTAAACTATTAACCTCTATATAGTCACTTCACATGATTTATGATATAGAGATGATTGTATAAAGGTTTTATTATATAGTCACACCTTTATATAATCACTAAATTTAATGAAACCAATTCAGTGATTATATAGAGTTTGACTGTATCTTTAGTAGTTTTCCATTGACTTTTTCCTTTTCACCCAAATGGATTATATCCTCCTACTATTTGTTCCGTTCTGCTAATTTTTATTACGAATATATTAGCCTCTTTATCATCACATTTTTGATGAAATGATGCAGGTGTATTACCATTCCTACTTGCACGATAAAGTAAATTATAATTATAAGGTGAGTTCTTGACATTATAATACAAATCATTTTTCTTATCGATCCAACTGGAAAATATAGCAAAATGTTTAGGTTTAACTAGGATTGAACAACATTTGGATTGTCTAGGTAGTTGAATATTAATATTAAATTTCTTATCTGATACTCAGAAATATGTTAAGAGATCGACAAACAAATCATTTGGTGGCAATTTCAAAGAAATTTTATGAAGAAATATAATGAAATCTAACTAAAGAAATATATCTATGAAGTGTTCTTTCCATAACTATAGTTTCTTTATTGTTCCATTCTTTAACTTCTTTAGGAATAAACAGGTTCTGAGCAAAACCCGTTTAATTAACCTATCCCAAATATCAATATCATCCAGACTTAATCATCCTGTTTTAAAAGGAATTCTAATAAGGTGCTTTTATACTGAGAAATTTATCAGAATTAAAAACTCTTTGGGGGCTTCACAAATTTTTTCAAAATAAAAATTTCGTAATTTAGTGAAAGTTTTAAGTTGATAAATTATTTCAAGAATTCCTATAAGATTCTTTTGTAAAAACTCATGATGTTTATTTAATTAAATAATCAAAATTTTCGGAAACTAATGATTTAAGATTAAGTACACCTGCCGCTTTTAAGAGTTCTAATATTTCAGTTCCTTCTAATTTCGTCATGTCAATCCTTCCTCAATATAAAAATCTGAAATTTAAAAGTGATATTAGTAACTTGGTATATATTATTGTCATAGTTGTCGACTGACTGACATTATTTACCTTAAGATAATTTTAAAAAGATTTGGAGGAATATTGTGTATTTTAAATAAAATTCCCTTTCTTCTTCTCAACATTTTCTTAAGTTAATTCATCGTAAAAATATTACGATCTGAAACATAAAATATTTAAAAGGCATGTAGTTCTTTAAGGTTTTCATTTTCACTGGCATAAATAATGATATCATATATTTTGTCATTTTCAAATAACCTTTCATAATCATTAGCGACTCTCTGCAAACATTCGATAGACATTTTAACAGAAAGTTTACAAAAAGTTATAAAAAAGAAACAAATCATTGAGAAAATTAATTTAAAATGTAGTGTTATACCACAATTATGCTTCCATTTAATGCGACACTTATCCGTAACAGGTAAGGTGATTTTAATATAGAAACGCAATTTTTTAAATAAATTATCAATTTCTTAACTAAAAAATTTTAATGATATATAAAAAAAAATAAATAAAAGAATGGCAACCATCGTAGCATTAAATTTTTTTTTTTTAAAATAAAAAAAGTAAAATTTAATTTTTAATAATGTAAAATTTATTTGATTTTATTTATCCGATTTATTTTTTTCACCTTCATCCACAAAAAAAAAATAAATTTTATAAAAAATTACCTACGTCGAGATCCTTAAAAATATTTAGTTAAAAAATCTCTTATCGCCTTTATCACTCATAAAATGGGTCTAATACTTTATTATCCTGAATGCAATAATTACTTTACGAGATCAACTTCGCGTTTGATATAAAACTTTAATATTAAAGCTCAAATAGAGCAGATCCTGAACCAATACCTTCTGTCACAGCTATCATTATATGGAGTGGTGAACCTCCTTCAGCTAAACTTCCCTCTGCATACGCATCAAAAAATGGTCAGCATTTGGCTAGAATTAATTATTGCGCACATGACGATAAGTAGATTATTCAATACTGAAAATCCAAGTCCCTAAAAATGAAACGCATGAATTTTGTGACACTTTCTGTTGCTGCTACCAGGATGCTTGTGTGTCTTGTAGTAATGTCTTTTAGTTTCATAAACTTTGTATTCATAGCTTATCTTGTGATTTTAAATACAGCACCTCCCTACTAATTAGATATGGATCTACACTTATTCTTTTTTCGAAGCCATCTCGGTGCAGTTACTTCTTCATATGAAGGTGGCCAATTTTCTTGTTATGCTACTGCTGGAAAAAAAATAAAATAAAATAAAAGTTGTGAAATGGTTATTTATTTTTGTAAAACAGTTATTGCTGACTCCACCTTGGCATCTTTACCTTTATAGCTTGTCTTGTGAGTTCTCGCACATAATACCTTCCTATCAGTAGGTATTTCTTTCGCTAAACTAGGACTGCTTCGCTATTCTTTTTTTGGGCCACTTCTCTACAGATTCAACAATGGTATTGATCAAATTGGCCATTATGTCAATGTTAGCATGAAATAAAAAAAAATATTATTTTTTATTTCTTGCGTTTATTTCAAAATTAAAAATAAAATTTTGGCTATCTCATATAAAGCTCCTTTCGATTTGTGCTCTGCGAAGATTTATCATCAGTTTTTTCATCATCTCTACAAGTTGATGTTACAACATCTATAAATGCTAGAGTTTTTGCAATTGTCGTAATTGCCATTGTTTGTCCCAATATCTAAATTATTTGCTAGTTTTTCTTATAAATTTATTGAATTATATTGTAAATGGAGAGGAAAGTGAGAGAAATTGTTGTCTAAATGTCTAAAATGAAAGATGCATAATTCATTTAAAGTCTAACAAACTAATGTAAGTTTGACGTAAGACAGTTGATTATATTGACATAAAATCACTAACTCTCTACATAATTTATAATCGTTATTATTATTTGAAATATAACTTTTTTATAAGCTTTAATGAGCGCTGAATCAAGTCTTGCATATATTTGTTTGAAGTATAAAATATTAGGGCAATTTTCACATCATTAATGAATGTCTTTGGTGCAAAATTTTGTATTCCTAGCTTCATTACATTATACATTTCTTGTAATTATAAGTACATCCAAATATGAATTATTATCAGTTAGATAACTAATATACATTGAGAAACAACTTTACAATATTGTCAGTAAAATAAACCTGTTGTAAAGTAATCATTTCTGCAAGGAAATTTATATCTTTAATAATCGTATTTGTCACAGGAATAGATTTTATTTGTGGAGTTGTGTCAAAGGAATTTGCTTATATGTAGTCATAAGTTCCTTCTTATTAATTGAATTTGGAATATAGAAAATCTAATATTACTAATATTACTCAGTTTGGATTTATATTTTCCGATAATGGTTAAAGTTAGAATTCTTCGGGAGAGTTGCATTGAATATCCTTGTTGATTTTCAAATTTAGAATTTTAGTATTTTTGAATTCTTTCGAGAATTCTTTGTTTTATGAACAATTAGTTTAAGAAGGACGATGATATAATTAGTGCCACCAAAAACTCATTTTAGATCAATTTCTTTTAAACTAATCCAAAAATTGATAAGTTGTTGTCGTGTAAAATTTTATTTTATTAAAATTTGTCATAATATATTTTCATATGAACATGATTATGATATCATTTGACGTAAAACTCCTCTAGTCTAGGTAATGCAATATAAAATTTATTGATTAAATTCAAGTCAACCCAAAAGAGAAGAAAAGGAAAACGATTCAAATAATGAAATATATTGTATAAATAGATTCTTATTAGTTTTCAAACATTGTTTGCATCAATAATATTTTATGAAAATAGCATAGTAGATGAACTAACCTCTTCTTCATTTCACCAAGTATAATAAGTAAAATTTCCATAGATTGCATAAATAATTGCACTTTGAATAAAATAATGCTGATCGCAAACAAGTAGTTATACTTTACAGTAGTGTACTAGTTAGTGTACTTATAATTCCACCATTAATTTTCTATTTTTTTTTTTTTTTTTTTTATTTTTTAAAAAAAAAAGTTACATACCATAAACTGTAATTTTACATAAAAAGATACTTTCACATACTCCAACTGATTAGCATAAAAAAAAGCAGCATGTAGAACGAACTTTATTAATTGATCTTATTAAATATTTTGATAAAAATAATATATTCTACCTTTAACGCTTCAAAAAAAAATATACTATGATCACGGTATATTATTATATAAAATTACATCATTCGTAAGTCTCAAAATTCATTATATTCAAAAATCAAAAAAATTATAGTTTATATTTGAATATATATACCATTGCGTTGCTTCAATCAATCATTTATCAGGTACATATACTTTTGAAGTTCATCTATTAATGGAAAAAATACTATAATTATTTAATAGTAAAACATTTTCGAACACGTTCACTATTGTTACATACGGGAAGAACTTTCACAGTGGTTCTTTGAAGAACTTTCATTCACAGATTATTTTATCTAGTTGTGTTACTTAAGATAAACAAAATAAAGTACAAGGATAATAATAAGGTTATACAAAATTTCCTAATTTGTTAATTGCTGCAATTTGAAAAATCAGTTTGTATAATATATTTTAGAGTAAATTTATTCCTCACCCCGGGTGAGATAAATTATTTTTCACCCCTTATAATTTTTTTTGTATGCATTTTTTATTAACAACAATTATTATAAAAAAAATAGCATTTATCAATATTTATTGTTTAAATTCTGTACCAAATAAATGTGACAATTAAAGGAAAAATATCGCAAACATGCTATTACTATAAGATTAATACGATCTCATGTTATTACTAAGTGAAACTAATAAAACAATACTTTGATCTCGCACTATAAACACATGATTAAGTATCCTAACCTAACCCTTAAAACAAGTGCTATGATAATGATCATATTTTTCACATGAGTCATATTTACGACATCTATCAGATATTGCTTGTTCACCTTCACCTTTGCCTTTTGAATCTGATTTTTCAACAGATGGCTTCAACCATTTTGTTAGTGGTCTTTCTTTAGGCTGACGCTTCAATGGATCCAAGATTTGATTAAAATCGATCAATACTCCTTTTGTATTACAAAGGATCCAATTGTCATTTATTTTTCTATTCGCTAAAGCTTTTTGTTGCTTAATCGATTCTGCTTGAATTAGTTGAGCTTCTTTTCTTTTATTAAAATCCTTGATAAACTGAATCAGTTCTTCATCATCATCTTGAATTGCAAATTGAATTGCCTTTTTGGCTTGCCTATTAGAGTACCAAATTTTAATTGATTTTGTGATATTTGCTTGGAATACCTTTCCAAAAGATCATTTATGGTGTATTTTCAGACAAATTCTAAAGTGATTTGTACACCATTTTGATCATTTTGGCTATTACTTGTAATTGTCTCACTAGAACAGGTATTGTTTGAATTGATATATTCATCCTTATACCAACGCTTAGGAATTAATGTCAAATAAAAACATGCATTAGAAGATTCAACAAACACTTTAAAGAAAAGCCTGCATATAATACTATGAGTGACAAGCATAAAACAAGTGCATAAGTATTCTCTGGTATTAAATAGAATTACATATTGATAGCATTTCAGGTAATTGTATTGAGAAATCTTCCAAACTTCTAAAATATCGTTAAAACTAACATTGAAATCAAAGACTTCAAATCAAGCTCCTAATTCTCATCAGCTTTAATAATAGATTTGGCAGAATCTTCTACTTTATCAAAAAAGGTTCAAATGAACCATCATCTAATACTGAAATTTCAGAAAATTGTACTTGATGTGCATGATAGTATATAGATTGACACATTTGTTTATAATATGCATCGTGAATTAGCTGTGTGAAATATTTATTTATAATATTATCAATACTACTAAAGAATGTTTGTATAATGAAAGGTTGTGTGTACTGTAATGTTAAAGTTTTCCAGATTGAATAACGATTGTTAATTGATTCAAATTCTAACCAATTTTCAAAAGATTCTTGAACTTGTAAGAGAGAGAAACTTGACTGTACGGCCTTTTTTAATAATGCATTTTCTGATTCCATACACTGTGTAGATTGCATTCCTGCTGTGAAATGTTGTGATGTAAAGCATTTTACCCAAGTATGCTTTCGATTCAATAGCATTGTAGTTATATATTTGCTTCCCACCTCATATTTTTTAACTATCCCTTTAGTTCATTTTTCAAATACATTTTCACAATAAGAATGTTGAATTCCTTTAAAATCTTTAAGGAATTCCTGATAAAGTGATGATCCTAAACATGAATGAAGGTTTTTTGGAAGATTTTGATAGAGATAGTATAAATATTGCATATGATGAGTCTCTGAAAATACTATAGAAATGGCTACAATCATTGCAGGGTTAGTATCAGTAACAAATGTTAATAGAGAAATTTCACATGCTTCAAGACAACATCAAAGATCATTGTTATTCTCAGATCAATTTGTTTCAAATTTGAACGATCTAAAACGCCTCTATTAATAGAAATAGAAATAATTGACATATAGGATCTGTCGTATTACCTTTAAAACTATTAAGGTCAATATGACCGCATTATATTTTTCTGATTTACATTTATGGGGGAACTTCTGATTCAGAAAAATCAATGATTTTTAGGTCAAAATATTTTTTTATTTTTTGTAAATAGAATTTACAAACAATAGGATCGTAAAATTTTCACGTGCTGGTCACTAGCATCCCAATGAAAATTTTGAACTGATTCTATTTAATACAATTATAATCGTAGCATTATTAAGATTTTATAATAGACTAAATAGAAGATAACAAAATATAAAATAGCATTAAAAAATAATTTTTGAATTGATTAAAAGTGATATTTAAAAATATTTTTCTTCATGTTAAATTGTCATTTATTTTTATATTGATCCAAATATAACATCTGTAATGAACCATTACGGGTTCACACTTTGCAAGAAATGAGAAGTTATTTTAAAAGAAGTAGTTTCTCAACCAATTTATTGTATTTGCACTGGATCACATCAATCATTTAGTTGCATAAAGATATTTTAATAATAAGTTGATGAGAAAAACTTTATTGAATATTTAAATCGTACTCCTAAATATTTTCTGTATTTAATTCCTTGCTTAAAATGCATTCTAATTAGTAATTTTTAATAAATTTTATTTTTTGGTTTTCTTTATTCTTCTATACATAAAAAGTTGATTGATTAATTTGTATGATGAATTTATTTATAATTAATTCTAAAATGTAAAGTTCAATTAATATATCACCCTACAACTCAAAAAATTTTATTCAGTATTGTAAAATAACAAATTAAAAATCATTTATTTGAATCAAGCATTCTAAATATTTCTAAATATCACATTAAAGAAAAAAAATAATATACTGCCAAACGCTTAAAAGTAATAATAAAACTTAATAATAGGATTTTACTAGCAACTTATATATAATTGTTAATTAAACTTAATATATGCTTATAGTAGATTTTGATTGTCATGACAGTTTTCATATATCCTTAATAAACAAAATATAATTAAACTTATTGCATAGCTAAGTATTAGAGTTTAAATTTAAAATTTAAAATATCAATGCCAATTTATATTTCATTGCTGAGATAGTCATTGTCGACTTAATATTTTGTTGACAATAATGGATTTTGTGAAATTAATTCAGGAAAATATAAGAACCTGCTTGTTTAAACAACTTCAGAATGATTTCTTTCCTGATGAAATTTTATTTTCAAAACCTGAAATTTTTTTTTCTTTCACAGTAACAGATTTTTTGGTTAATTTAAATAACATATAGTTATCAATAACATCTATCCAAGAACTTAATAATTCATACAATTCAAATGCCATTAGACGACTTGAAGGATCAGTGTGTTAACATTTCGTCATTAATTAAGCGTAAAAATCTGGAGTTCCATCAATAATTTTAGGACGAGGACCAGAAGAAATTTCAGTAGCTAATTCAAGATCATATGGTCTATTACGTCATGGACAAACACCTGTAGAAAGTGTCTACATAATAATACTAAAACTAAAACTAAAAATATCTGAGACCTTTGTTAGTGGATTTCTGTGTAAGATTTCAGGAGTGATAAAAGGAAGAACTTCATATATCTCATTTGAATTTCTCATATTGAATGAAAAATATGGTTCAATATTTGTGATATAAATGTTTTCAGCTGAACCATTTTCAACTTCAATCAATATTTACCTCTGTGAAGATTTCCATGAATTAATCCCTTTTTATGAAAGACGACCATTCTTCCCAAATATCTGCCAAAGCATTACAATGGTACCTTTCCAATCAAGTTTTTCTTAAGTTTCATCAATATATAAATATAAATCCTGAATTTTATAATATTCATAATATTTCATAACGTACATATAATTTGAATTATAATCTTTAGTCATCCCATAAAAGTTTTAACCGTTTTCACATTGGTGATATTTATAAAGCTTTATTTAAAATTTAATTAAATATTCATTATTATCTCTAAAAGAAAAATAATTTAAATAAATAATTTTGAATAAAGTTGTCATAACATACTTGCTTAAGTAATCTTCACGCGTATATGTTAAATTATTAATTCTTTTTAGAGCAACTTTTGTGAGTCTATTTCGTGACCAATTTTTAGTGTTTTTATCCCATAACCATCATAACCATCAGGGTCCTTCTATCCAAATTGCTGAATAAATTGTTTTGGTGACATCACTTTGATTTGCTTTTTTCACAAAATATAGTTATTCAATATCTATATATTCTAAATAATCTACAATTCCAGTTGCATTAAATTGTGTGTATTGAATAAAATTATCAATGTCAAGGTTACCACTTGTCCATTTTCTAAAATTTTCTTTTAAAGCATTAATTTCAAATCTTTATACCATTTAACATTGCTTCTTTCCTTTTCACAATTTAAACATATTCCAAATATTGAATGTGGTTTCCTTATTAGCTTACTTATCATATAATCATCTTATTAAGAAGTCATGTCTGATTTAAATATCTACGAAACTATATTTAGAAATATTTAATGGTTTTTTTAAAGTTACACAAAAAATGAAACAATTATTACATTACCTTGGGTGATGGCTAGAATGAGAAATCAGAACAAAAACTGTAGACGAATAAATTTACTAGAAAATGCGTTGAGAGTTTGACAATGGAAGGGTAGAAGAATAATGAGATGAGGAATGAACTACAAATTTCATTTTTCAAATAAGATAAATTTCAAATACAGTGACTTCCATAATTATTGAATAACTTCGTTTGTAATTTTTAGATTATAATAAATAAAAATTTGATGATCGAACAATTTGCAGATTTAATTAATGTATTGTCTGAGTCTTTTTTTATAATATATTCAAATTCAAATTTCTTTTTATTTATAATTTTAAAAAAAAATTCTTAACCATAAATTTTATGGTACAATACTTCTGACGCATATAAAAATAAAATCAAAAAACATAAATTTTTCAAATTTTTTTTTAACAAACTATGCTTTAAATTTTTTTAACAAAATTATCACCATTTTGTATATACTCCATTAGCCTTAAATATATTTTTAACTAGTTGTAGCATAGTATCAATTAACTTTAATCAAAAATCAGCATCAATTTGATTCTATACTAATTGTATCTTATTTCACAAATCTTCTGCACTAGTAATATTATCAGGAAGCTGTTGCAAATGATGATCAATTTTATTCCACAAATGATCAATGGGATTTAAGTCTAGTGATTGTGCTGGCTAATCTAAAATTTTAATATTATTGTTATTAAATCATTTGTATGTTTCTTTGCTGTATGTTTTGGATCATTATCCTGTTAAAAATGACATCATTTATATTTAAATAACACGCATTAAGGGTCTTTAAAAACTCATTTCCTAAAATTTCTCTATATAACTCTCCATCCATTCTTCCATCAATTTTACAATACTTTCCAATGCCAAATGAACCTATACAACCTATATCATTACAGAATCTTCACCAAACTTTACAATTAGTTTAATATGTTATGGTTGCAAAGGTAAATTTGGATCTTTTTAATACCACTCTCTTCCATTTGAGCTAAAAATTAAGAATTTACTCTCATTTGACCATACTACTTTTCAACAATCTTATATAGTCCAATTCTTATATTTTTGAGCAAATTTTTTTCGTGTTTTTCTATGTTTCTTTAGCAGTAATAGTTTTTTTAACTCTAGTTACAAGACCTTGCCTTTTAATAAGCGTCAAATAGTATTTGGTAAAATAATAATATTTTTGTTGAAAATTAAAAATTTTTGAATTTGAATAGCATTTATACATTTACCTGACTTAATAAGCCTGGCAATATTCCTATTATGACATTCTGTAAGTATTCTTGGGTGGCCTAGTTTTGGAATAATATTAAAGCTGCCTGTTTCTTCTTTTCTTTGTTTAATTCTTATTAAAGAAGCATGATTTATATTTTCATGAAAAGCAATTATACAACTTGGTAAACCTTCTTGAATAAGAACAAAAATACGTTTCCTTTGGTGAAATAGAATTACCTTTATAATCAATTTAAAAAAAAATCCAAAAGAAAGGTGTACAAATTGATCTACTGATTTAATTTACTTATATGTATAAGACGCATCACATAATCATAACTTTATTATATTAATTTTGATTCCAAAAGTATTGTATCACAAAAAATTGCACATAAAGAAATTTTTTAAAAAACCACAAATTAAGTTTTACTCAAATTTAAATATATTAAAAATCTGATTACAGGCTTTAAATTAGTTTAAAATTTTAGCCTTATAGTCAATTTAATTATTCAGGTATCATGATCTAAAAATTAAAAATAAAGTGGTACAATAATTATGGAAGTCACTGTAATTTCTGGTCTTTTTATACAAAACCGTTTCCTGACTATATTAATGAAGATAATCAATTGGCTATTAACTTATAGTTAGCGATTTGCAAAAGACTAATTATTCAATCTAAAAATCCTTCTATTTCTGAAAAATTACATATCCAAATATTTTGACAGGTTGGTATCACATATGATTCAAATTTTATTAGTTATAGGTCATTTGGTAATTATTTAAAAATTAGTTGTTAACTAAATCATATTATTTTTATTTATCAATTGAATGAATTTATGTGATATTCTCAAATTCTATTTTTAACTAGAGTTTGAAACTGGTTGCATTTTTGAAAATGGGTTCAACCCTTTTCAAATCAGTTTTTTATAAATCTGATTGAAACTGATATTTGCAACTGGTTTTAAATTTGTAAATTATCAAATATAAGAAATTTATGTAAAAAATAATGTATGGAATAAAACAATAGCAATTGATTAATAAATATTAGGGATGTTAAACAGTATGTGGTCCTAAAGGTTCCAAAAAAATTACAAAGAATTATATTTACAAGTTTATTATGAAACTTGTCTATTATAATGTTTTAATAAGCTACTAAATGAAATTATATCATAAATCCTTGTGGAAGAACTTAGAACTGGATCCCTAAAGACTGGTCTTATACTTAGCAATCCCATCAAAATTTGCCAATTTTGAATATCATTTTCTCTTTTTACAAATTAATTCTAAAATTTTTATAACATTTTTTTTTGATGGGTTACTTATTATAGATAAGTGAATAGAATTCTCTAGAGTTAGTAATCTCTTAAATCATAAGAACTATTTGAGGACCGCTTAACATATATATATTGCGCAAAATGATCTACACTTTAGCACTTAAAAACTTTCATTGTACCAAAAAAAGAATTATTTTTTCATAAAAAAAATAATATTAATCAAATTACTTCATAAGCTTTTACTAATCTGTTTAAAAATGATCGGTACTCAAATTTAAATTCAGTATCAAACCGGTTTGGACATTCTGTTTCACCCATATTAAACTATTAAACGCAAAATGGTTTTAGTAACAATAATTCAGTTACACCAAAACATTTGGGATGCGCTGTCAACATAGTTTAACAAAACTATATAGTTAAACCTTATTATTGGAGATTTTATCGTATTAAGCTAAACTGTTTTATAACTAAGGAACGGGGACTGTGGTTAAGTCCGGAACGATCTTAACTAACAAAATATTGCAAAAGCCAATCAGCATTGACTCAATTTTTGAGCGAGCGGACATCAGGACACTTTGCATAGACATATAAATTGACTATTAACGAAGTTATATTTCTCTTCTTTAATAAACCGTTTGCTAAAATTTTTTTTAATAGTGTTTGAATAAATGTATATAGTGCTTTTATTATTAAAAAAAAAAATCTACTTATCGTTAACTCTACAATTTATTTTACAATAACATTTATTAAAAGATTATTCATCAAGTTTAATTTTCCACTATTGGGAATGACATAAATTAGTATAAATGTTATTGTGCCTTTCAAATTGACTTTTTTTGACTTTTTCTCTTATTGTTTGTAACAATAAAATAATATAAAAAAAAAAGTCAAAATTTAACTGTTTGAATAAGCTCTTAGTCATCTAAAGATGGTCAATACAGTTCT
Source organism: Funneliformis caledonium (assembly GCA_910591825.1). Classification (NCBI taxonomy): domain Eukaryota; kingdom Fungi; phylum Glomeromycota; class Glomeromycetes; order Glomerales; family Glomeraceae; genus Funneliformis; species Funneliformis caledonium. The sequence continues at coordinate 12,581 of CAJVPQ010000092.1, forward strand.
AAATAGAATTTAGATTGTAACTTGTATTCTCTCAGATTTTGCTAATTTGTACCTAGAAAAATAGTATAACTAATCTACAATATGACTTATTTTTCACTTTTTAATCAAGTGATTGATAATGCATGACTCTTATGTTTATGAAATTTTAAAGCTGCGTAAAAATTATTAGTTCATTAAAGTGATTGATTGGTAACATAATATACCTTATTTGATTAACACCAAATTTCAAATTCAAATTCACCACACGGTCATCGTAAATAACCTTTCAGATATTACTTAAAATAAAATTGTTCTTTACCTTCCTTTTTAAACAAACGTTATGACGTACTGTACCTGCGGAATAAATATCAGAAATTGAATGTGGCATGATGGTTTTTGAGATTAGATAAACAAAGATTTAATCAGTTTCCCCAAATAAAGTTTATTGTTATTCATTCAAATATGAGCCATTTCTAGTTACAAATCTTTATTTTTTTTTTCTTAAATGAAAAGATGATATAATTTCAAAACCCCTTAACCAGCTGATGCTTCTTTATGAAATTAAATTTAAAACAATTTTTTGTGAGATTTATAGGTTAACAGCTATTCATTGAGTACTATGTAAGTATTAATTATTGATATTGTATTGAAATCAATTCAAATTTGATTTTTGCGTTGTGTCATTATCATTCAATAAACAGAATCAGGTTTTTTGACAAATTCAGTATTAAATTCCGGCCAATCAACTAATCGGACATTCAGACAAAGTGCAATTTTTTGATTAAATGATTGGTAAATCTAACATTTAGCAAAATTTGAATTGAAATATAAATCATACAATAAATAAGTATTTATTGCGTCAACTTGACTTCTAGAATTTGTTATTTGTGTGATGAAATTGACATTTTCTTATTAATATTTCTTTATTTGTAATAATCTATCAGTTGTTTGATGAAAGTTGTTAGTGATAATCCATTTTCATCACTAAATGACTGCGCTAACTAATATCACTAATAATCACCAAGAAAATCATAATCACTATTTTCCTATTATCATAGCTATCATGATTATCACTGTGATATTTATTATAACATTTATCATTATTTTCTTTATTATATTTATTATCATAATTATATTTATTTTCATAATTATATATATTTTCTTTATTATATTTATTATCTCTATCTTATAATTGTATTTTATATAAATATCCTCTATTGTCGCCTTGACAAACTAAACAAGTTTCTATTGTATAATTAATAAAGTATAATCTTAATAACATAAAAACTATATCTTTGCTAATATCTATTTTTTTAAGATAATATAGTTTGATAAAAGTTTATTAATACATATACAATATATTTGTTATTTTTATTAGTACAATTATATACGAAATATGTAAAATGATAAAAAAAAAAAAAAAGGCTAAGATGGGGTCTGGGCTCAGAATCCGAAAAATATCGAAACTTAATTCCAGGCAGTATTAAAGTTTAATGCGGCCAATTTTTCAAGATTTCGTACCTGTCGGGATTTTGAGTTTCGGGATTTCGTACCATACCCAGAATTATAACTATAACTAAAACCAATGTCGTTAGAAAAAAAAAGTATAAACATAAACCAGTAATTCCCAACACTTTACACATCATTCTTTCATTTATTCTTCAGTATATTAAAACTATTAACTACCACTCGTATACATAATACTCACGTGATACGTTCCAATGTATTTTTGATTAATTTATTATTTTTTTAAACCGTAACTTAATTATTTTTTTTTTTATTTTGGAAAAATCATTTTGAAAATTTCTTTTATAAAAAAAATATTTTGAAAATATGTTGTAAAAATTTTCATTAAATTTAAATCGTAAAAAAATCAATTTTTTATTATTAAACTGGCAAATTCATTTCGGAATGGTTGTCCAAGAAACATTTTGAACAAAACGACCCTACGTTGCCTAGAAAAAAATGGTAGCTGGATTTAATTGCCGATATTTAGCATGTTATGTTATATTTATGATTAGTATTGTTATTAGGATTAGTATTAGGTAGTTAGTAAATTTGTCAAATTAGATTTTTTTATCAAGTGAATGAAGAAACCATGTTAATTATTACAAAATACTGTGCTATTTAATTAAAAACTAAGAACAGTAGAAAAAAGAAAAAAATGTTTATAATTGAAAAATTCATCTTTTTGTCGGATCTACAAAGTATAAAATAGACAAAATAACAATTATAACGTAATAAGGAAAAATAATAAAATATTATATTAATTCATTCATAAAATTAATTTTCTTTTGTTTGGTTTGGTATCTTTAATAAATTGCTTATAATTTTATATACTATACGATAAAAAATAAACGAATGTTAATAATTAAATTATATTAAAAACGAAATAACACATATACACATGTAAAGTATCATTCACCTCCTTTAGATTAATGAGTATACCCACTTTCATACTTATCATTAAAGAGTCGTTCTACATGAAATTTTTTGTCGATATGAAATAGGGTACATTCCGTCAAGGTCACACCCAAAGTCCAATAATCATGAAAATGATCATAAGGCTTCCGCTTAATGCCTCAATGGATACTAAAAATTTTAATTATTAATATTAACAATTTTACGATATCAGATATTAATAAATTTAGGATAAACGTACGGTCTTGCTCCGGCTAATTCATTCGAAACATTGGCTTTTTCACAAGTCCCAAAGTCCGCTAAAATGATTTCTATGGGCTCGAGTTTGGTGATTAAGTATTTGCAGGTTTAACGTCCCGAAGAATTAGTCCTTTATTATGGATGGACTTCTAAGAAAATATTTATTTTTTAAAAAAAAAAATTGATTAAATAATAAATAACAAAATCTGTAAAATTATTTATTTACCTTAAAGGTAACACAAAAAATCCTTGCTATTGCGAGTGATTCTTTATTTATTAATTTAGTGTCTTTTCATCATAATTGTGTAGTGATGCCATTTTATCATAATCAAATAAGAATAGAAATATAACAAATCATTAATCAATAACCAATTTAATATAATAAATTGCCATTTACCTCTTTCGTAAACCGAAGCATAATATATTTTGTATTAATTTATCAGAATTTATATCACATACATATATTATTAATCTTGATAACATATTTTTAACGTGATTTCACACTTCCGAATACACTTCTATAAGAAAATATGACATTAATTTAGTTGAATTGCGAAGTAGAACGGAAACGATCAAGTGTCGAGTTCTTTCCATAATAACAAATTCTTCGCTAAATTTTAATCATTGGCGTAAAATAATTGCAAAATAATTGAGTATAGCTACCCTAAAAATTCCCCAAAGTTTCTTCCTCTTCTATCAAAAAACACGAAAACAAGAGTATTAATAATGAATTCCTAAAATCATTAAGATAAATAACCTTTAATATAATAAAAACATAAAATCTTCACTGTTAATATGAAAATACTAATTATTTAAGAAAATTTTTTTATCGCGTTATTCAATATATTTTAACGTAATGATAATAGTTTAACGATATCAATTCTTACAATTTTACGGGTGGGGATTACGCCCGAAAATGGTATACGCAGAGTTAAATTAGATTACATCAGCTTTAATAAAGGTTTACTCATTCCTTGGTACAAAAACGTCTCAGGGTTAACAATCTCTTGAAGTTTTCGATTCTTTTGCAAGAACAATGTTTGAAAATTTTTATTTTAGGTGATTACTTTATAAATTTAAAAGTGCAACGATGAAAAAATCTATTGTTTTTAAAAAAATTTCTTGCACGGAAATAATTAAAAGTTTATTTTTATTGTTAATAATCCTCAATGACGCCACCATGAGTAATTGTTAATATTAGAAGATGACGTAAAATTAAAACATTTATTAAATATGAGACGTTTACAGCAGAAAGGGAGGAACTTTAAAAAAAAATTTTTTTATTTTTGAGGTAATGTTAACGCTGGACTTGTTTACTAAATAAATAGATCAAGTAAAGTTTATTTTTTCTTACTTTTAAAGCGACACCCATATTATAACCCTTTCAGTATGTAGAGTTGGCGTACAGGTAAATATATCAACAAGAACATGCATGCATGATGAATTCAAAATATATTAAAATTCAAATTTACAGATCAAAAGGACTTTTCATGTTGCGACTTTACAATGCATCACAAAAAAAAAAAAGAATTTGCGATTAAGAAAGTATGTGTTCGATCAATACTCTATCAAATATACACTTACATTCAGGGTGGAAACGTTCCTAGTAAGAAAGGACTTAAACCGGTTAATAGGACAATAATAGAAATGATTCTGATTTTTTAGTTGTTGAAGCTTTAGTACTCTTAGAAACCTTTCTTTGGAGCGTCCTTTGTTGGTATTGTCGTTGTTGTGAAGTTTGTTAGTAGTCAAGATGTATTCTCTTAATTGCTTGAAAAAATTTGTGAAAATTTATTAGTAAAAATAATAATAAACGTGTTGGCAAGAAGTCCTTGAAATCTTTTCGTTAAATTCCTTTAAAGCGAATATAGCTTCTGTAAACTATTAATATGGTATTGAAAATTGTAAGTTTTTAAATGAATATTTTCTTTACATATTTTAAAGTATTCTTTTGAAAATATCAAAAAATGTATATCTTCATATTTAGAACGCTTACTCCTACTTAGGTTTTGCAATTGTTTCTTATTAGGTTCCATTTAAATGAAAAGTGGATGTGATTATTTTTTGACTGGACTGAAAAAATGTTGGAAGTCATATATTGATTAAATGTCACATCACGTCTCAAGTTAATTTTTATTTCAGAAATTCTCAGGTTACAAATTTTTCAACTAAATTATATCTTGAAATTTTAATTATTAAGAAATTTCTTTATTTTTTTTGCTGGTAAAGAAAGAAAAAAAGAATCAGTTTAGTTAAATAATAAAGAAAATAACACTTAACTAGTCTATGTATTGCATAGTTTAATTAATGTATTTAAGGTCATAATTTTATTATCGATACTTAGGTAAAATATTCCAATTTAATAACCAGAGTTTTAATTAATGTGAAAGCTTATAATAACTTTACTCCTAAAAAGAAAACTTTAACATTAATGTTGAAGGTTAAAGATTTAGGCAATAGTATAGGAGTGATTGATTTGGCAGGATAGTTATTTAGGCGTTGAGTTTTTTTAATGATTCAGGAATGATAAACGGGTAAATTTGGTAAGCTAGTTATTAGAGAGTCGTAAGAGTTAAGGAATTGGGTAAAGTTGTTAGCTATTTAAACGAGTATTAGAGCAATCAAGTACCGTTAAGGATTTGGGTAAAGTTGGAAAGATAGTAATATTAGTCATTGCAAAAGAGTGTAGTTAATTTGCGATATCTTTGTAATCCTCCTAATGCGTTTAATATGTCATCCTTATTAATTTTCATAATCGTTAAACTTTCAATAGTATAAATGATATCTGATGATGAATAATTTCGGAAATATTGATACATAATTATTCATTTGATATTTTATCTGATCAAATCAAATAATTTGAGATGTTTCTTCAAATGAATATTTATATTTGAAGAAGCATCGATGATATCCAAACACTGTTGTTGATTTGATGAATTATTTTCTGCTATGTTTTCAACGTTGATGGACGATTATCCGGCTCATTATCCAGCACTCTGAAATTAGATAAAAAATTTAATAATCATTTGAATAAATTATAATCATATATTTACCAGTGTAAATGTCCACATAATCTTTCGGTGTGCCAGGAATGATTTTTTCTCTAAGCCCTACTAAAATTTCGATAGCTAAACTTAAGTCGTAATCTTCATCCTTAACATAAAAAGGAGGATAAACACATGTAATTTCCCATAAAAGTACACCAACACTTGTAAACGAAACGTCATTCTTTTCATTAAGTTTAAAGGTGGTGATGTATTGTCCCTTCTTCTTCTGTTAAAACGTTTTGGGTCAACATAAGGAATTACTCCAAAAGTTTTTGACTTATTAGTTGCTGCTTCATTTCTTTTAGATAGTCTAGTTGATGAATTAGTATATTGCTGGAATGCTATTACACGCATATAAAAAAATATTAGTTATTAAATAGCAATATTCAGAAGAAAATTCACAGCGGTCATCGTGTCTCTCGGTCTGACGGCCCTCGTGCCCTGGGGGGATAATTTATAACCGAAATTCCCTAACCTAACCTTAAACCCTAAACCTAAACCCTAACACTAACCCTAACCTAAGCCTAAGCCCTAACCCTATACATAACTCCTAAAAACAACTCTGAAAAAAATGCATTACCGTTGTCGTCTAAGATATCCTCAGTCATATCTTATGCAAAGTGCAAAATATTTGAAATAATATTCGTATGTAATACAGCCAAAGCAAAAAAAAGTAAAATGGCATAAGCAACATAATAGTAGTTGTATGTAATACGTCTAAAGGAGTATAGTGTTGAGTTGCGCAAATAACACTAAAGTTATTTGAGAAATGTTAAAATATTTAAAATATGAGAGAAATCACTCTTGAGAAGAATAGTAAAGGCGAAAGGTAATTAGAGATTAAGAACAAATTAGTAAAGATGATAATAATTATTGTGAATAAAATCAAAATGTCATCAATCGTCATGATCATATGAATATCACGTGCATATAAAGGACTGGCGATGAATCGCATATGCGATAAATGATAAAAATTACTATGTAAAAACTGAGAATTAATAATTTTAAACTGATAAATTTTACATTCATTCACGATTTATAATAAATTAAACTAATAAATAACATTAAATTGAGTAATAATTTAATCACTTTAACCACAATTTAGAAAGATAGCAGTAATTCTTTATATCAGGCGAAATTGAAAATAACATGCAACTCGAAATTTTCTATCGCATGTAGTTAAAATTTGTAATGAATTAACAATGTGGCACAGCATGTGAAATTCCTGCCTAATGCCTCACCAAATTGTTGAATCAATGACAAACAAATTCAAGTACATAACTAAAATAATGCGAACAATGCATTCCGAAGTTAAAAAAAAAAATGTGTAGATTAGTTTTTATTTGCAGACTTTATTTTTTTCGCTATTAGCTAGTAACGTTTAAATTTTTTTTCAATTATTCTAAATTTGTTTTTTTATTTTTATTCATTCCTCTTAATTAATTTGACTGTAAAATTTTTTAGCATTTTACCGAATAGACCTACGTGAAAGTTTAGTTAAACAAAATTAGTCTCCACGTAACATTATTTTATTTTTTTTTGGTAAGTTATGCGAAATATTATCAGTAAACGTAATTTCAGCGCAGCGCAAAAATAATAAATTTACTAATTATGTTTTAGGATGAAATGATATATATAAATGAAGAAAAAGAATTATTAAGAAAACAAAATCATTTGGAAAGTAATGCTGCTAGTTTTTTTTTGGATTAGCTTATGTCCTGTTTTAAAGAGATAAATAAACTAGTTTTTGGTGGAAAAATTCAAAAGTTTTCTCTTATCCCAATCAATCCACCTTTTTAATATGCCTGGCAGTTCGGTAAAAGCAATAAGCTTTGTTGAACGTCCTGTTTAGGTTATCTAGGTCATGCTATAAAGTCAAAGCCAACTTTTTTTGAAGTAACCTCTCTAACTGACACAAATGTTCACCATTATGACATTATAATCATGTCCAAGTATTATAATGGGTGTACGGGATGCTTATTTTTAGAAATAATTTATTTTACAGTACAGAAATCTTACAGGTTTTTTTTTTTGACATATAGGTAAAATAATTTTTTTACAAAAAAAAAAGTTGATAATAAAATTAAATTTTGTGTAAAACATTATTGTTATTGACTTTTCTTACACTTACGAACTTACAAACTTTACTGTAGTTTCAGTTACGAGTAAATTGTTTTATGTAATATTGTTTAGAAACTGTCGTGTTTTCAGCACAAATACAGTACGAAATATGCAAGTTCCGAATCTAACATCGTAACAGTGGCTCTGCTAAAGTTCGCTTATAAAACCTTAATATTTATTTTTTATTTGGAAAATACTTAAAGCAAAGTATCAAAAATGCCTAAAATAAATTTGAGAAATGGTAAGGGTTTAGCAAAATTTAACATCGCCATTTATAACTACATGTTAGCCGGAACTTGATTTATTTAATTCAACCGTATTTTGGCGGTTTGCTATTAAAATCAACAATGTTCGTAACTCATATTATGAAGGATATGATAAGGTTTTATGATTATTAATTTGATGGAGGGTTCTTCATGATTGAGGATCTAGTATGATTGAATCTTATGTCTTTTAATTAATTAATTTATTTATTTTCAGCAAGTAAAATAAGCTTGATCGTCGTTGTTAATTGTTAGATTTTTTTTTTTTTTTTGATTTTTAACGCACTAGTTTTTTTTTCGGTTGGGCTACTACTACAGTAGGCTTATAGATTTATTTATGTATTTATTTATTATTTTAAATTTCTTGTAACTTGGTATTCTAAATTTTTTTATTTTTCTTTTAAAATATTTTTTTGGGTTTGTGATGATAAGGCTTTTTAATTCTGTTAAAAAATAATTTTATTACCGTTTTTTACCATTTATTATTTATTTTTTATTTGATTATTAATGCTTACTTATTATTTTGGGTTCATTTGAATAATAAGTGTTCGTTGATTTTTATTTTTTTCTTGTTTGATTTTAAATTACCATATGAATCAAATTCTATAGTATAAAAAATTTAGACTGAGAAATGCAATATCTTTTAAAGTCTTTATTATTTTTTTTCATAAAAAACCGTCAACGACTAGCTGAATATATGGGCCTTGAGCAATAATAGAAAGGAAGAAAAAAAGTAATTTACTATTCATAAATAAGTTTTTCGGGTAGAGATAAAGATGAAGATTTATGACTTTTTTATTTCATTTCTGTTAGAAAATATCACTACGTCAAAACAAAACAAATAAGAGAGAGTATGTGTTATAACCTTATCAGATCGGCAAAGTGTATTTAAGTTCTTAGTCAGCTCAGCAAATATAAATATATTTTTTTTCCAAATTATTGATAGTTGTCATACTTTAAATTTATAAAGAATTTATTTTATGAAATATCTTACCCATGCTATTGGATTCACCCTGTAGCGTCGGTAGAAATATTATTATTCTGAGCCTTGTTTCTTCAAAACGTTCACGAGATATAGATTTCTTAAAATATATCGAGGTCCAGTTTCTTATCCTAGAATCTATATAAATAAATTCTTTAATAATTCATCACATGAGGACTAGATAAGAGCCCCGGTACAGGAAAATTTACTCTAAAACTAAACTTGATCATACGCATAATCTAAATTTGACTTGCCTCCATGTTGTTCAATTATTATTTACCATTAAAAATAAATGAAGAAACAATGTTGGTTTTGAATCAAATTTAAAAAAGTAATCGAATGTATAGAAATGTCACGCAACTCTGCAATATTTTGTAAAAAAAAACACAAAATATAAATTACTTATATTCGTTGTTCTGATTAGTATTAAAACAATTTTTTTCTGTAGATAAATGAATATGAAATATTATTTTAAATTTGAAAATTTTAAAAAGGTCATTTATTTTTTAATCTAAAAATAACGTTTTCTTTATATACAATGTTTTTGCGGGACGAAATCCCAGGCTATTCGTATTTTAGTTTTTAATTGTAATTTGAACTTATAAAAATGTAACTGATTATCTCCACATTTTTATGAGTTAGTCTGTGTTATAAAAGATTTCTAATTTACAATTTAAAAAATGTGTCTCCGTCGGCAATCTTTATCATAAATACAAAAGTTTCGATTCTATATTTATAATAATTTATATTTTTATTGGTTTTATGGATATTTATTTTAGCAGGCCAAATAGCTTTTAAAAAAGGACATCAGAAAATCATAAAGTATAATTTATGGAGAATCGCAAATTTAAAATGATTGACGAATTGCATGCATGTTGCACGTTGTGCGCCATTCACAAAAAATGATCAGAATGAAAATGAAAATTACGATAAATAAAACTTTTTTCTTTTATAACAATGATAAAGGGAATAGCTTAATAGATAAATTTAGAAATATATTTACCCAAAACAAAACTAAGAAATAATAAGGAAGAAGTTGGTAAGAATGAATTTATCATAACCAAAACATTTATATGATAGTTGAAACATCCTTTGCATACATTAAAGCCAGTCTCGGATGCTAAGAAAAATTCTTTATTCGAAGAAGGTAATACTGTGTATGTTTATTCATTAACTACAATTCGTTAATTATAATTTTTTATTTGAAACATTAGGCGGATTAGACGGTAAAGAAACATTTATATATATTAGATTGCGCTATAATTTAACAAAATATATAATATTGACTAATATAAAAAAGGTAAATTGACTTAAAAGGATATTTGTGTCCATATCGCTGCCTATCATTGCCTTGTAAAAGAAAGGAAAGATTTTCAAAAAAAATCTTGACCGTTTTTATTACAGTAATACAGTTTTAATGGAACAGTAGTTCTTTATACAGTATATCGAAAAAAAATCTATTTTTTTAACAAAAAAAATTATATCTTTCTAGTCTAGCCTTAAAAAATTAAAATCAGTTTGTATAATATAAATTATTTTATATATTGTAAAAACATTTAAGCCTAACTTTTTAAGGGTAGATAATCACGATTGACCACGTGTGTAGGGCCTAAAGAGAAAACTAAATACAGAAAATATTTTAAAAATTTTTAAAATATTTTCTGTATTTAGTTTTCTCTTTAGGCCCTACACACACTAATTTAATTTAATTGATTAAATAAAAAGACAAAACCGATCAATCTAATCGAAATCTGAATCTAACCTAAATTCGTCAAAGAGAAAAAAATAAAAAAAAAGAATGAGGGAGGGGAGGGAAGACGAATAAAAAAAATATAAAATAAAAAATTAAAATAAAAAGATCGCGGAGGGATAAATACTTAAAAACAAAATTAAAAGAAGGAATTAAAAAGATCGCGGGGGTAAAAAATATAATAAAAAAAAATTTAAAAAATTAAAAGATAAAAATAAAAAAAATCGCGGAGGGATAAAAAAAATAAAAAACAAAAATTAAAAGGAATTATAAAGATCGCGGGGTAAAAATATAATAAAAGAAAAATTAAAAACTAAAAAATTAAAAAGAAAAATAAAAAAAATATAATAAAAAAAATAAAATTAAAAAATTAAAAAAGATCGCGAAATATAAAAAAAATAATTAAAAAAAATGGGGTGGGTAAAAAATATTATAATAAAAAAAAAATAAAAAGATTGGGGGATAAGCTTTATCTAGACCATTACTAACAAAACAATTAAACATTTTATAAATGCAATAATACCAAAAATACCAAATATCATTTAATTTATAACTTAATAAAGGATATATCATAACCAAATATCAAGAAAGTAGACAATAACCATATCTAGCGGCGACTTCGTCGCCACACAACAACCTAATCTAGTTTACTAATTCAAATTTGCCAATGTCGATCTGTAACATTTTCCTTGATTGTTATTCGCAAGTTTGTGAGTGTATGTATAAACTTTAATAATGGAGATAACTGGATTGGACAATATAAATAAAAATAAAGCTTGGAAAATTGTTTTATTCTAATTGGATATAAATTTTTTTTAAATGTGTTCAAAAGTTTTCTTTAATAATAATTATATTTTTTTGTCTTAATGAATTTTTGAGTTACATAGTATTATGCAAGCAGTATACGGAGCTCAACAAGATTATTATTCGAGTTCGAGTTTAATTTTAATTTTTTTTTTTAAAAAAAAAAGTCGATGAATATTATCGATACTAAAAATTGTATTCACGCTTGACCTATTATTGACAGTGAAATTTTTCAATTTTACAATTCGGATTATGGGTTATATTCCAACCAGTCTTCGTAGTATTAGTTGAACATATATCAAAGGTATCTCGAAGAAACTTAAGTTCTTTTATTTGTCCATCTGAGGCATTTATTATACAGTTATCATCTCCGATTGTTGGACAAACACAAGATTGTCCGCAAAATGAAGGTTTTGGGTCACATATTTCAACATTAACCTTTTGTAAGGCAACGCTTATTATTGATGCTGCCATATGGTTATATGTATTGGTTTTAATAGTATTATATACGTCATCATCATTGTCAAGTAAATTATAAGAATCCATCTTTTGATGAATAGTAAAACTAGCTAATATTGACTTGTTTACAGCAAAAAAATTATTGTGTAATGTATCTTCAAAATGAAATTGGAGATTTTCACTTGCGGCTGCTAGATATGATGAAATATCTGTATAGGTTTGCCCTTGGCCGGTAAATGATTGATGAACTTTGTCCATCAAACTTGGAAGAAAGTAACTATTTACCATGTTAACCGTAAAAAATCCTACATTATCCATTACTCTCGTATCCCCCGTATCCCTCTTTTCTATTGGGGAATCCGAAGCCTTACTCAAAGATGCAATGATTTGTTGAATATTTGGGTTTCCTGTTTTTTGATAGTATGTCGACATTTCACTCATTGCAGAAGATTCGCACGATGTTATGTTGTTAGAGCAATCACCTTTTACGTTTTTGAATTTTTCTAAATTTTTTGGATTTTCTACAGATGCGTTTGCCCAACTTGTTGCTTTAGTAAATTCTATCGATCCAACAACTGTAAATGCTATAACATCTAATGCAGCAGCTAATTGAGCAGCGATTGCAGTGGCTTCTGCGATTTCGGCGCCTAATACACCACCAACTAATCCACCTAAAAATGCTCCACCAAAATATACACCAAGTATAGCAATGGAAACGGCTACAGAAATTATAATAAATTTGATAAAGTTATGTTTGGGCGGTGGCGGCGGCGGTGGAATCAATTCTTTTAAATTATCTGGAGTCATTTTGTTACTTAGTTCACTAAGGGCCTCGTGGAACCCTCGATGGTGTCTCTCCCAATAATTGAATAGTTTGTTTGCCGAATTAATCATATGATATGTAGCAACATTATAACCATCAGCACTGAATGAACTACCTGTACCGAACTGAAGAGATGCGGCGTATGATCCAACTTCATGACCAGTCAAGAAATCGATGCATTCGGCTACATGTTCTGTTTTATTAATAACCCATTTAGGTAAATCTGGGTGTTTACCTTCACTGCAATACTGGGCAGTTAGATCAGTTGGAAACACGTGATCTGGGTTAGGTGATTTTTGCTTATATGTAATTTTAGGGGTTGGAATAAGTTTAATCGTGTAATTGCCTAAATTACATTTGTAGTTGTTAAGGTTTTTTTCGGTAAACGACGAAACTGTAAGATCATCCCTGTTTATTTTCACCATAAAGCTGAAGTTGCAATCATAGGTACATCCCCACATAGTGATGTTTACAGTTGTTAATGGTGGCTCATGACTTATAATTTGAAGTTCCCTGACCAAAAGAGATGTCGAATAGTTAATGCCATCATCGTCTATATGGAACGCCGCAAGTTTAGAAGGTATGACCTGGTCGCACATCTTAAAATCATGTTCTACGGTGATCCAATCAGCAATAACTACCGATAAAAAATTTATAAGAATATATAATAAACCTTTCTTCATAGTGAAATAATTTTGAATTTTGAAATAATTTTTTTTCCTTGTCTAAAATTCAAAGACCTTATATATACTGTTTATAACCCTCGGAAAATTTATAAAGATACCAGGGAGACCACATACCTTTAAACCATTCAACATTTAAGAAATCTCTTTTTGTTTCATTCAACAATTATGAAATTGTTGTCAAACTCCTTTAATATTCTCCATTTGGTTTTTTTTATTATTATATATTACAATGTATTTTTACAACAGAATTTTTTTTTGCCAAATCCATTGTTAAAAGAAATAAAATAATCAAATACAAAGTAAAATGTAGATTGTACGATCAACACATAAAATTATAATAACGTAAAAAAAGGAAGCGATCTCCCTTAATAATTTAAATGAACTATATATATGGAAAAAAAAATTTAAAATAAATAGAAATAGTAAAAAAAAATTAAATTAAAATAAAATAAATAAATAAATAAAGAAATAATTGATCGATAATATTGAAATGAAATAAATTATTTTCAATATTCGAAATCAATTAATATCCGAAAATATCTGAAATCGATTTTCAAATTGATTTTCGATATCCGTGTTGTGACTCGATTAAAAATTCAACATATTTTGGATTTTCCTGTGTTACAAACCATTTTTAACCAAATTTTAAAAATCGAATCGGAACTGACTCAGGACCGGTTCCAAGAGTCGGCTCAAAATCGGATTGTCATCAAATTAAAGGTAATAATAGGATGAATTTGTTTGATAACCAGTCAAAAAAATTTTTTAAATTGATCAATAAAAAGTTTATAAATTTGTTGCGACCAAATGCTCCATCGTTGTCAATACAATGTATTTCTTTTTCGAAACTTCCATCATATGATGCACTGTGGGGTTGCGTTGTGCCAGACATTTTCCAATAATCGAATTTGCTTATCAGTTAATGATGGGTCATTTCAAACAAAAGGTAATTGCAAAAGGTTTAATAATTTCTGCAATTAATGCTAATGATTATTATTATTTACTATATAGGAAAATTAGGATATCAACTGACTGGATCTCGATGATGCAATAATGAATCTCCTTAAATTTAATGATTCAAAAATTCGATACTATTATACGCGTGCGGTTGATGTTATGGCATGGATAATGATCGCATTGATTATATCATTTTTTTTTCTCGAAATTTACCGTCATACTGGCTGTCAATATGTTCAATATGTTAAGTGAATCCCTGAACATCAGTCGATCAAGGTTTTCGTGATGCGATCCTAACTTTTAAAGGGGTAATCGATCCTTGGACATTATAAAACACATAAGTTTTACATTTAATCGTTTTACCTACTTAATGCTAAAAAATCTACTAAATGTTCAAACATGCATCTGTTTCATCACAAATATCATCATTCAATCGATTAAGTAATTCTACAAAATAATAACAAGTTATGTCGGCTTAATGCATATGAAAAATATTATCACGATGCTAATCCAATTTATAAATGTACAAAGAAAGTCAAAGCGGTTATATATCTTTGATCTTATGGCGTCATCTTAATATGACATGATTTTCGAAATCTCTGTTGACTGCAATATGAATATAATTTAAAGGTAATAAAACTCCGGAATCCAGGGTTGTCCTAAAGAAAAGTGCGAATTAAACTATCCCAAATGAGAATATTTTTTGTGATAAATAAAATACAGGTTTTCCTTTTTAGTTATTTATAATTTTACGTAATTTGGTTAAGTCTATAAAAAGTTGTTATTAGAATATTTTTATGATTTATAGCCGAAATTGGGCTTAATCAAGAAAATTTCCCCAGAAATTAATTATAGATTTTCTACACGCGTGATTTGACGCAACATCCGATGCCGTCGAAAACCTGCATGAAAATAAAATTGAAATAAAACAAAAACAAAAAAAGCTTTACTTACGTTATAATTTTAAAAAATAGAAAGTGAAAAAAAAAAAAGAAAAGAAAAACCTACAGCCCGAATGTGATCAAAATCAAAAAAAAAATATTTATAGATTATCATATGAAACCTTTGCAATAGAAAAGGCGGAAACGGCTGATATAAATAGATACCAATCTGAAAATATGGGGGTCTAAATTTAGTTATTAAGCTAGTTTTGTTCACATGACTATGATCTGCAGAGTGAACCAATAAAAAAATTTTAACTAAACGTAGATTTCCCCCTATTCATGATTAAAATTGATTTTTTCCGAAAATTTATTTTCATGTCGACATACACTTTGCTTAAAAAGGGGAGGGGAAATGCAAGGATGATGAAGCTGAATTAGGCTTCACAATACAATAAATAAAATTGATTAAAGTATCTTTTTTTAAAATTCATGTATCATGATTTTTAAATAACCGAAGATTAACCTCGATTTAATGATTCTAAAATCTAATGGAGGGCGTTGTTTCTAAAAATAAATTAACAAACAAATAACTTTGTAGCCAAATTCAAAACGTGGCACCAAAGTTTTTGACAGAATTACGAAAAAAATTTGAAAGCTCGTGTTTATTTAAAAGAAACTGATTTTTTTTTACAATTTTATCCCTTTTAAATAAAATCATTTCATAATAAAATGTGAATATCGCACATTTACGATATCTTTAGTTTTTTCCCCCTTCCTCGTGACCTTATGAAAATTTTTCATATATATATTGCATGGATCGAATCAAAACTTCATCAAAACATACTTACTACTCCTATTAAAAAAAAAAACATATATAAAATTCGCCATGAAATTTTCCATAATCATTGCAATCGTCTTTGGCCTATTATCGATGACGCTCATGCTCATTGAAGGTAAACTTGAATGATCATGACAAAATTATTTAAATATTTAAATAACATATGTTCTAATAACTTTATATATATTTTTTTTGGATGGAATAAATAAGCTAATAGTACCGTGTGGATACATAACAAGGTGACGAGAGGTACATGGACACATGTTTCAGCCGCCGAAACTAAAGACGGCGATTCATTCGACGAAGATGGTGATTGGGCGCACCATGGTTATTCTGTGTCTATCCCTAATTCAGTAAATTCATATTGGCTCAAATTCAGTGTTACTTTAAGTGGTGAAGATAACAAATGGCGCGGTCCAATCCTTAATAATGGGGATAGATGTTTTCACCTCCATGGTACTATAAATACTTGGAAAGTATTTGATTGTTAAACCAATTTTTATCCGCTGAACGGCAAAATAATTATTCATCATTATTTTTTTTTTAATCATTTCTTATATTATTTCCATTCATTTAATTAATTTTATAGTCATAATTTAATAATTTTCAAATTTGACACCTCCATAAAGGTTATAATAATGATAATTTGAAGAATCCCTTAAATTGATATAATTATTACCTTACTTCTGCTATATTTTAAAACTTTATTTTACTTTATCGATTTTCATAACTACTTTTAAATTGATAAATAAACGGATATTGAATACTTTACAGCATTATTATGTAATATCAAAATATAAGATTATGCCCCGAGTTATCGTATATCGTAAATATCGAATTAATATACACATTATGCTCATCCCGTCTTTAAAATCAATTGTATGACTGAAATTTTCCCTAGATGATCGTAATTTTAGATTAACTCCCTTAAATTTCATCAAGTTATAATAATCACGATACAAATTATTTTAAATTTATCTTTTTTTATTAAATATAAAGAAATGAAATATTATAAGTTTCAAATTGACAAATATTTCAAAATACTTTATATAAAAATTAAAATAAAAAAATTTATTTGATTAACGGAGCGCGGAAGAGGTGATTTAACCCCTTGCAAAAATGTAATTAATATGTGATATCAAATGATGCAAGTCAAATTGATTACTCTGGCATGCTGTAAACACTGTAAACAACATGAAGTATTAAATAATCTAATAGAGGAAACCTTTTATTGACTTTATCAAAATATCAAAAATCACGTTCAACAAACACCGCACTTTTTTTTGTCGGATAATTAATCTATAAATATTATCATACGCATGTCGATCATAGAAAATGACATTTATATAGATGTCGATCAGTTGATCGACATAATTTTATATGCTTTTTCGCCACTTTTTTGACTTTGCGTATAATACAACTGTGCGATATTACTAACGTTTTTGAATTTCTGTCTCACATAAATCGTTCGTTCACTTCTCAAAAACATTTTTGTAAGTTTTAAAGTTGAACGGTTCGATAGTTTTAAGAAGATCTCTTCAAACATATTGTCTATTATATGCCGATTTTAATATGTAAAAGTATTATAACCAATTTTAATATAAAAAATATATTGAACTGGCTTAAGGTTTGTAATTTTATTGTGATTTTTTTTTGGTTTTATTTAAAAAATATACAGTAATACTGAAATAAAAATTTATATTATAATTATTTCATATATTATTATAATAGAATATTAATTAAAAACAATAATTTATTCTGGCTTTTCTGAGTATTTATTCAATTAATGTTAAAAATGATAATATATTGGGTTATAATTTACATCGTTATACTTACCGTTACCTTCAAATGTAAAAATGTTATTGGCACTCGAAACTTCATTAAAACAATGAAATAAAAATTGAAAAAATCATTAATATCCGGGTTAAAACTTAAAAATAATTTCAATTATCCTTACCTTAAACATAAAAATTTATAAATGCATCGCAAATTTATAAATTTATAGAATGATTTATAATTAATATTTACCTTCAAATGTGAAATTTTTATTGGCAATAAAATCTAGTTTTGCATAAAATAGAATCATTTAAATGAATTATAATATCTGGATTGTATTTATCATTGGAAAATGATTCTATGTGCTTGCTACCTTCTAATTCTTCTAATGAAGTTATCTTAAAATCCGAAATCCGTTCTAATGTTTGCAAATTATTTTTATTAAATAAATAAAAAGATAAAATTTTTAGAACACATTTTAGGCCCAAATTTCAAATAAACCAATACAATATTTCTATTTTTATTCTTTATTTTTGTATGGGTAAATATAATTTACCTTTATCGTCAGTCATTGTTAAATATAAAGAAACAAAATTTTTTAATTTCTTTTTTAAGCATTGTTTATGCATTGTAACCCAAATGCGTTAATGTCCGAAATGATCATTTCGGGATGTTAATAAATAATTTTTTTTGTACGTTTCACAGATTTGCTGATCAAATTTTTTTTGGTGGTTCTAAAATAAAAATTACTTCACATTTGTTATAAAAACTAATAATTAACTATTTTGATAATTAAATTTTGCAGTAGCCTGATAAATAACATGAATTGAGTAATGATTTTAATCACTTACACTTCAATTTAGAAAGGTAGCAGCAAAAATTTTATATTTCCAAGCGAAAATAAAAATAGCATGCCCATGCAACTGAATGACCATATGAAATTCTCTATCGAATGTAGTTAGATTTGTAACAATGTGGCGCGGCATGTGAAATTCGCTTTATTGTTGAATCAATGACAAATTACTAAAATAATGCGAATAATGCATTCCGAATCAAAAAAAAATGTGTAGATTAGTTTTTATTTACAGATTTTATTTTTTCGCTATTAGCTATAGCGTTTAAATTTTTTTTATTATTCTAAATTTGTTTTTTTATTTTTATTCATTCCTCCTTTTAATTAATTTGACTGTTAAATTTTTTGGCATTTTACCGAATAGACCTAGGTGAAAGTTTAGTTAAACAAAATCAGTCTCCACGTAACATTTATTTATTTTTTTTTTGGTAAGTTATGCGAAATATTATCAGTAAACGTAATTTCAGCGCAGCGCAAAAAAAAAAAAGAAATAAAACAGATCGACGAAACAATACAAAAAATTTTTTGGTTGAAGAACCGAGTTCGTAAATTTACTAATAATGTTTTTAGGATGAAATGATATTGTTACGATTGAATGAAATTCCGGCCGAAATCTTCATAACTTCGCATGAAAATCATTTTTGATATTATAATTAGTCCCTTTGACGATCATTTGCCAGGCTGTCACAATGCCAGGTTCCAGGTTGTCAAGGTGCCAATATGACAAATGGTCAAAATGCCAGGCTGGCTTATTTAAAAATTTTTTATATATATCGAGCTGGAAATCCTAAAACAGCTCAATATCCCATGCTCGCCTTTAATATATTTCTTTAAAAACATTCCCTTCGCAATCCTCTTTTTCACCTTCGCGATAATTTCGATTTTCGCCCTTTTAACTTAATTTCGCATTTGTAATATCTTTTATTATTTTATTTTAATTTCCGATTTTTATTAGTAGTTTATTATTCAATGTTTATGTAATTATTTCGTATTTGCGTAGTTTTAATTAATTAGAATTTAGTATTTGGCATATATAGAGTTTAAAATATTGATATAACGAAAGTGTAGAGCGCCGACGTTGAGGCAACACTGATTAATTTGATATAATTAAATAAATATTTGTCACAATTACTTCATTTTTTATTCAATAATAATTCATTAAAAACCTTCTGCTTACATTACAAATTGTTTATAAATACATAAACGAAAGAACTGAATACAACACTAGTATAGCGTGTCTAAAAACATTTTTTAATTAAAAGTTCGTAGTGATGTTGAACAATCACTCTTTATTACACAGGTACTTTCTTCGTTCCGAGCACTTGTACAAAAAAAAAAAAAATTTATAATATTTAGATTCATCAATTTTTTGATAGTAAATCCTGTCGTATAATCTTATACTCTATACATGTACATTAAATCGTTTTTGCTTTACTTTCTCCAATGTAAAAATTTTTCAAAGATGAATATTGAATGAATTTATTTTATAAAACTCCAAATTCCAAATGATGTATGATGCGATCAATAAAGTCTTCCAACCCTGTTGAATACAAAAAGCAAGATAATTATTCTTTTTGAATACATAAATATCGAAAGAGTATGAAATTTATAAATACAATACATTAAAATTATGGAATCACAGGTAAAGTATAAAAAATAAATACGAGTTACTTTCGTGGGTAATTACGAAGGCACGAATTCTTCGTCATCAGATTAAATAACACATGTAGTCTGACGTAATTGATTTAATAATAAAACTCTAATAATGGCAAACCATATTATAAATTATATCAATAATGATTAATAAGCTTTATCTTCAATATTGTGTCGCTTTCCTTAGAAAATTGCAGAAACCTGAAATGAATAATAATGCATTTACGATATTTATTTAATTCGGTGGTCGTGAAGACGAGATATATTGAATTATTTTACTTAACTTTATTTTAAAAAAATAAAATGTGTACCGATTTCGAAAAATTCTTAAAACTTATAATGTTCTGGACATGAACATTAATGTAGATTTTCCATATTTTCAGAATTCGCAGAATTCTCAATATTTTCAGAATCTGGATCAAGAGAAGGCATAATCTTAATTCAAGCTGTCACAGAAACGCGATTGGTATTATATTTAGGTGTAAGACCGTCCAATTCTGGTTCAAGAATTATTGATTTCGTGTTGCCTATAATTTTCAAAGCCATCCGTGGGGAGTTAGAAATTTTTGGTATGGGTTTATTTAAATCGACCCTTTCTGAGAAATAATTATATGTATGAATCGATCTTTGGACTAAATATTTTACATTTTTTGGTCGTCATAAATTACACAAAACAAATTGATCTTGTACGACCATGTATAAGAATAACGTTAACGATAAAAAAATAACCCAACTTTTTAATTGTTTAACTGTGCTTTCTGTGATGGGGTTGAATCTTTTTTTTTTGAAAGACATTTGGAATATAAAGGTTTAAAAAAATAAAAACTGATAGATTAACTATAGCTTTCTTTAATAATAATAATAATAATAATAATAAAAAGAAACTTTTTTTTAATTATGAAAATAATTATACAATATTTTTTTATGTTTCTGTAAATGTACCCCTGTTAAAAAAATTTTTTATTTTTTATTTAATGAAACTTTTATCACCAAAAAAGATCGACCAATCTAAAATGAGACGAATCAAGACCATCAACCAACTGGTCCAGAATTTTACTTAGTAAATTCACGAATAATAAATACATTTTAAAGTGTCCATGATCTATCTTCTCCAATTTTTATCCGTTCGATCTGAAATTTCGCACACTTGTCATTCAGACCCTGAACTAGTATAATCTAGGTTTTTACGCAATTTCATCATATGCACACGCTTTCACCTCATTTCAAACTTTTCGTCACTTTTCCTCCGACGAAATCGTTGCAAATCGGTGATTAGGTATCAATAAAATAAAACGTGATCTTTATTAATTTATTATATAAACGTAGATAATAAAAACTTTAAAACTTAACTAAATATAAAAATATACATGACAATGATAATACTAGGGAACGGAAACCGTTCTGGTCCGAAGCATAATAACGTGGGTTAATTTCGATAACATGGCTAACAATATTTACGTAACATGAAACAACTATAGTACATTGCATTCGATATGCGTAGTAGTATAAGGTCTAGGCAATATGATGAATACTCATTTTATTTACATGAATCAGACCTTCTTTTATCTTTGTATTTAATAATATTTCTAGCCTCTTCTGAGCATCCCGATACCCCTGTCTAGCAGCAGTCCTATGCCAATATATTGCTTGATCCATGTTCCTCACAGTTCCTATCCCATTCTCAAATAGAATGCCAAGATTATATTGGGCTATTTTATTTCCTAGATTGGCTGCATGTTTGTAGTAATTAAATGCTTTTTGCCTATTAACACTGGTTCCGATTCCATGATCATAACAATATCCTATTCTCGTTATCCCTTCTGAATGTCCGCCCTTGGCTGATCTTCTAAATAATTTAAAAGCCATCTGGTAATCTTTCTCAACGCCGATTCCATCTTGGTAGCATAGACCAAGATTGTAAATGGCGTTTACATTTTCAAACCTCGCTGCTTTATCATATAAGTTAAATGCTCTTTTCTTATTCATATTAGTACCAATTCCATTTTCATAACAATATCCAAGCATTAAGATTCCATCCGAATACTCATTTTCAGCCAATTTTTGGAATAATTCAAAAGCTTTAACATGATCTTTTTTAATCCCAATCCCATTTAAATAACAATTTGCAAGATTATAAGTGGCAATTGTATTTCCGTTGTTCGCTGCCTTTTCATATAATTCAAACGCCTTTTGCTTATCGACGTTGGTTCCAATTCCATAATTATAACAATATCCTAATATTGATACTCCGCTTAAATAACCTCTTTCCGATGACTTTTTGAAGCATTCAAAGGCCATGTCATAATCTTTGTTGACACCAATTCCATTTTTATAACAAAGACCAAGATTGTATAAAGCGACCACATTTCCCAACCTTGCCGCCTTTTCATATAATCCGACCGCATCTTTCTTACTCACATTAATCCCTATTCCATTTTCATAACAATATCCTAACATCAAACTTCCATTTGGATGATTTCCTTCAGTCGACTTTTTAAATAATTCAAAAGCCTTACGATCATCTATATTAACACCAACCCCATTATGGTAGCAAAGTCCAAGATTGTATATAGCAAACACATTTCCCAAATTTGCGGCGGTTTCATATGATTCAAACGCCTTTTGCCCATCCATTCTAGTTCCTATTCCATTTTCATAGCAATACCCTAACATTAATATTCCATCTGAACATGCTTCTTTGGCAGATCGCTCAAATAATTTAAAAGCCTTAACATAATCCTTTTCAACACCGAGTCCATTAAAATAACAATTTCCAAGGTTGTACATGGCAATCAGAACCCCATTACTTGCGGCTCTTTCGTACCAATAAACAGTCATTTTCAAATCCTTTTTGGTTCCTAATCCTTCTTCATAACAATAACCGACCAATGCTTGACCCGCTCCAAATTCCTGATTAGCGATTTTTTCAAAGTATTCGAAAGCCAACTTTTCATCCTTTTCAATACCATTACCAAAGTAATAACATTCACCGACGAAATACTGTGATAGTACATGACCTTGTTCTGAGGCACTAATGAATAATTTGAAAGCTTCCTCGTTATTATTACTTGTTCCTATTTTATAATAATGAAAGAATCCAAGTAAAAATATAGAATTTGAATCATTTTGATTAATTGATAATAAATTATAAATTACTCGAGAATTTATATTATTCTCATTCAAATAATTATAAATTGATTCTTTAATTAAGGTATACTTTTTCTTCATATTTAATCTATCGGAAATTAAAGTTATGATGTCAACAACCACTTTGCTCAAATTTCTCCCTGTTAAATGATTTTCAATTACATTCTTATCATTGACCGATATGATAGCTTCTAGTCCTTCCGTATCCATAGAATTAAAATTCTGAATGATATGAGATAATTCTCCGCGTAAAGAAATATTAATACTTGAAGAAATGTCTGTATTTTTTGAATTGAATTGTAGCTCATTTGATAAATGAAGATTTAATTTGTATTGATCGATCTGATAATTATTCGTTTTCTCTTTTTCCATAACAATCTTCTTTAATTTTTCAACTACTTGATTTATAGTTGGACGATCATCCGGATCATGCTTCCAACATTCTATGTGTGTATGCAAGTGTCAGTATCCGTCGTGAAATTTCAATTCTTGGAATGAACATGAATATTATTAAATTTACCGGTATAAATCTTTGCATAATCTTCAGGTGTGCCAGGTAAAATCGATTCCCTATGACCTTGTGAAATTTCTATAGCCAGGCTGATGTCATATTGTTCACTTTCGTTGCCAAAGGGAGGATGACCACTTGATATCTCCCACATAAGTATGCCGACACTATAAACATCGCTTTTTTCATTAAGCTTATATGATAGGGACGAACTGCCACTATTCCTTCGTCTATTAAACATTGTTGGATCAATATAAGGGATCACACCAAATAATTTTGAATGTTTCTTTGATGACACTTCAATTCGTTTTGATAATCCAAAGTCGGCCAGTTTAATAATATTTTGGTGAATTAATATATTTTTGGAGTGCTATGATACGAAGGGTATGAAAAATTAATATTTTTGAAAATACTCGAGAAGCAAGCATAAAAGGAATCAACAAGTTACTTAATATTACCAAATCGCAATGCACAATCCCTTCATCATGTAAGCATGATACGGAACAAGCCAGTTGATATGCCAAGTTGTATTTATCCTTCCAAGTAAGTTTTTCAAAGTTTTTCTTCAAATAATTATGGAGAGTACCGCCATCAGCATATTCCATTACCAGTAAATACTTTTTCATTTGCTCTTTTTGATTTTCTAATTAAGACAAGAAAGAAGCTCTTTAGGATCACAAAGTTGACGATAATAAAAAAATTTGGTTCCGTGGTGATATTACCTTGATAGGAATACGTGATGCCATAGAAGCTAATGATATTATCATGAAAATCAACCTCCCGGTGAAGCTTCAACTTAAATCACAACAAAATCTAATTAGAAATTTATAAGATCACGAACGCTTGAAGTATGACAACATTCCAATTACCTCATGAACGATTTCTCTGGCCGTTATGGTATTAAGATTGTAAAAACTTTTTAATGCTAAACATTTGTCAGAATTTTTCCAATTCGCACGAAAGACACTGCCAAACCCTCCCGAACCAATTTCCTGAAAATTGCAAAAATGTTGGTAATCATAATATTTAATGTGTTTTTTAGAAATAGCTTCTTCTATCCAATTTATCCACTCATTTGAATTATCGGTATTTTGCATTTTTTTTTTTTTTTAATTTTTTTTTGTTTGATATAAAGATAAAGTTACTAAAAAAAAAAAATTGGAAGAGAGAAAAGAATGTAATTGGTTTTATTTATTTATTTATTTTTTTTTTTTCTTCCCATTTTTGAATTTTTCATTTGCCATTTGTGTAACCACTATCACATCATGTAATGTATCACAAAATTCGTAATCGCAATTTAACTGAAATTAACAAGTTTCGAAACTCGTAAAACTTTTTTAGTAACTACTGAACTAGCCACGAATGAGGTGGTACAGAGCAAATTAGGATGATTATTATGATCATTTAGGGCATAGCGGACATGCTTAATTATATAACAATTTGCCGATCTTTTTGTCGATCTTTTGCCGATCATTATTCATTTTTATCACATATAAAAAATGCTGTAGATCAAT
This sequence comes from Funneliformis caledonium, assembly GCA_910591825.1. Lineage (NCBI taxonomy): Eukaryota > Fungi > Glomeromycota > Glomeromycetes > Glomerales > Glomeraceae > Funneliformis > Funneliformis caledonium. The sequence continues at coordinate 38,286 of CAJVPQ010000092.1, forward strand.
GAATATTTAAATTCTATATAATAAACCAAGTTAATTTTTTACATGTTGCTTTATATTATTAAAAAGAAATAAAATAATAAATTTTATCAAAAACTAATTATTATTGGATAAGTTTTACTGAAGCAACATTTTGCAATTACATAAAAAAAGGTGCCAAAATCAATGTATTTTTTATGTTAATTAGCTCTGATTGAAATATTTTAAGTCATAATATAAGTTAATTTTTTACAAGTAAATTTATATTATATAAAGAAATATTATATCAAATTTTATCAAAATCTAATAGCAACATTTTGCAATTATATATATAAAAAATGTCAAAATCAATGTATTTTTTATGTTAATTGTCTCTGATTAAAATATTTTAGATAACATAAGATACAGTAAAATCAGATAATAGAATAGATATTATATAATTAACAAATTATAATATAGTAATATAATAAGATATGATATAATATAATGTAATAATGATATATAAAATAGTTAGAATAAAATTTGTTAGATAAATATGGTTAGATATAAAAAACAGAAATTTAGGAATTTCAGAATATGAAATAAATATGAATAGTGAAAAGAATTTAAAATGAAAATAAAGAAAACAGAAGAAAAACTAAAATATGAAAGACAAAAGTAAAATATATAGGATAGGATGTAATAATATGATTATATGATACTTTTATATATAAGGAGATGGTTTTGAAGTCTTGGATTTAGTAAATTCAATAATAAAATTAATCTTATAATTACTTTATTTATATCTTTAATAAAATATCTTTAAATGAAATTATTATTATTCATATTTCTTAAGAAGTCAACATTTAAGAATTAAGGTAAATATTTAAAAAGAAATAATAGGTTTATCCTAATTTTAAATATGTTATTAACTTATATCTTACTATTTAATATTCCTAAAAGCAATATATTTTTTATGTTAAATAAACCAAACTTTATATTATAAACCTCATATTAAAATAAGTAATATGATATTTTCAACTTAAGCTATCAAAATAGTTAATTACTTTAATAAAAATATTATTTATTTTTTATAAATTAATATTCAAATTTTAAATTTAATAATCTAGTAACAGTTAAAGAACTATTGATATATTCATCATTTGCTATCAAAAAATCAGTTTTAATTTACTTTATTCCAATTTTTTAATAATTTATAAGATTCAATAAATCTATAAAACTATTATTTTAAATTTTAAAAGAATTTAAAAAACAAAGAATTAGAATTAAATATTTATGTAAATTAAGAAATACAGTTAACTTTATTATAATGAACTCTATGTCTTAGACCTCAACTTCGCTATAAGGCTATAGTGAAGATTTTAAGAGATTTGATTGGCTAATTCATTATAACAAAAGTATTTTTATTATATTTGTTTAAAAAATTTATGATATCAAAAGTTCACTATATCAAAAGTTGACTGTATACAATTTGAAACTTATGATGTAACAATACTTAAAAATATAAAAATTATTAGAAAAACTATTCAAAAATATAATTAAATAAATTTTTTTATTATAATATATTTATATAATAAATTAATATCTTAATTTTATAAATTTTTTTGTAAAATTGCTTAATTGTAAAAAATATGATCTTAATTAGATTTAAATTAGATAAATAAAAATTCAATTTTAATGAATTTAAATAATCAAAAATTTTTAATTATAATGTATTTTAATATTATCAAGAATTAAAACATTATTTTTACTTAGAAAAGAATTTATTTGTGATAACTATAAAATAAATTATATAAATTGATATATATATTTAAATTATATAAACTAAATTTGATAGTATTATATTCACTAGAGATCTAATTTCAAAAGTTTTTAAAATTCTTTATTATATTTGATTAATATGATTACACTGTACACAAAATGTATCTTTTTCTAAAGGTAAATTATTTCTGTATACTTCTTTATA
>CAJVPQ010000093.1:0-40219 GCA_910591825.1 Funneliformis caledonium
TAGAAGTAGGATCGAATAATGAAACATCCGTCATTATTTACGATGATTCTGTTGATATATTAACGATTACGGAACTTGACAAAGATATATTAAACCCCTTAGGAGGATTACAAAAATATCGAAAATTAAAAGTACTCGACTGTAATAATACTCAAATAAATAGCTTACCAAATTTACCCGACTCCTTAACAATTCTTAAATGTAATAATACACCAATAAATAGCTTACCAACTTTACCCGACTCCTTAACGGAACTCGATTGTAGTAATATTCCAATAAATAGCTTACCAATTTTACCCGACTCCTTAACGGAACTCTATTGCTATAAAACTCAAATAAGTAGCTTACCAACTTTACCCGACTCCTTAACAATATTCGATTGTAGTAATACACAAATAAATAGCTTACCTACATTACCAAACTCCTTAACAATACTCTATTGCGATAATACTCCAATAAATAGCTTACCAACTTTACCCGACTCCTTAACAGAACTCAATTGTAGTAATATTCCAATAAATAGCTTACCAACTTTACCCGACTCCTTAACGGAACTCTATTGCAATAATACTAAATTAAATAGCTTACCAACTTTACCCGACTCCTTAATAAAACTCTGGTGTTTTGATACACAAATTAGTAGATTACCAAATTTACCCGATTCATTAATAGAGCTTAAATATTAAAAAATTTTTATCATTCTTCTGTCTTTTAAATTATTTTTCAGCAATATTTATATGCATTTAATGTATTATTTCAAAGTAGATATTCATTTTCGTTCTCTTCATGAAATTTAACCCAAATCCTATATTTTTAAGAATATTAGTGCATAAAATACACCTGTATTTTTATATTGATTGCACGTATTAATCATCATATTATGTATTATATGACATATTTTAGAGAATATCAACTTTTATTTATTGGTTGAAGACAGTAAAGATAAAATTATTGAAAAGTTGTGGAAATTATTTTATAAAATATAATAAAAATAATTTATACTTATTAAGAAAATTGAATCTCGCTATCTATTGCAATTTTAGATAAATTTATGTAAATACCTAAGGATAGGCAAGGTTGTTGAGTTTCATATTTTTATTAATATTGAAAACTTAGAAAAATCAAATTAGATAATTCATATTAAATGTACAGATAGAATAAATCGTTATCAAAACCTAGCTGAATACAATAAATTTTCTTTTAGTTTGGTAGTTAAGAAAAACTTCAGTGCAGTAATATTGATAAGGCCCTATAAATAAAAGAAGAAATGCTTTATATTATATAATTATTAAAGAATATATTATAAAAAATTGTTATTGAATATTCTAGGATCAGAAAAGTTATTTAGATAAAATTAAACGTATTTGTAAAATTGATACATAAACAAAAAAAAATAAAACCTGTCTATAAAAGTTCATATATATAAATAAAATGAAGCTAATTATAAAAAACAAAATAAAAATAAAAATAAAAAAGCAAACACAATTTATGAAAATATTATATAGGAGGTTTGCTATTAAAATTAAGTTACGAACAAAGTAAATCATATGATCTGTAATGTGATTTTTATAGCTTACCTCCCATATAATCTATTTTGCAATCTATAATTCTATTAATATTTTACGATCAAGTGTTGTCCAGTTAAAGTTAAACTATTGGAAAAATTAAATAAAAAAACAAAATTAAATAAAATAGAGCAAACCTGATCCATGGAAAATTTCCTATAAGCTCGTCTATAACACTTCTATTGATTATTTCACAATCAAGTACATTATTTAGTTAAAATTAAACGCATTAGTAATGTTAGACACAAAAAAAACAAAAAAAATAGCAAACCCGATTCTTGAAAAATTTTCTATAAAGTTCGTCCATTATTTCACTGGTTATTCTGCAATTAAGAGCTTTGTCCAAACTAAAAAGAAAAAAAAATTAAAAAGAGCAAAACAGTTCATAGAAAATCAATAACTTCATGATTTTTCTGATTATTTTTCATATAAGAATGTTGTAGTCTAATCCAAAGAAATGTCATTTAAGTACTTCTATTATATAATAATATAATTCCATTGAATATTCATAATCAAGAGCATTGTCCAGTTAAAATCGAACGATCAATAAAGTTAAACATAAAAATAAAACAAATAATAGAACTATCAATTCTTACTTAATGTACAAAAGTGTTGTTTAATAAAGTTAAATATGCTATTTCTCAAATCCATTTTAAGTTAATTTTCAGATTTTATTTGTCATAAATAATTACTTGAATATTTCATCAAAGTATAATACCTTATATTTCTTATGAATTTCTTGTAATAAATTATTAAAAAAGATAAATGAGTGAGAAAAAAAATGTAAACTCGCTTGAAATACACTATTTTATAAATGAAAATTAATTTGGTTGAAAAATCAATTGGCTTTGTATCACATAAAATATTTTTCTGAAATGTTGATTAAAAATTTCTGTATTTTGATTAAAAAATATATATGAGGTCAATTTTCAAAATTCTCATTAAATAATCTATTAATTGATTTTCATAAAGTGTTTAAAATAATAAGGTATTAGTTATCTGTTAAAGTTTTAAATTTAGAAGCTTTTATTTGAAAGGGTTATTTCAAAAAGATTGATTATAATAAAATTATAATATATAATATAATAATAAATATTATAAGAAGAATGCTATTTTTATTGCTTATAGAAGTAAATATTTAAAGAAATAATTGAATGAGACGAGTATTATTTTAAGACTATTATTATTAAATCTAATGTGAACCTGTTAAAAAAATAAAAAAATTTTATTGAGTTTACTAAAAATATAATATATAAGCATATTATAAAAAATATTATATGAAATAGGATATAATAATCATACAGCCCTTAAGAAATCTAATGTTGGTAAAAATAACTTATAAAGATATTTATAAACTATAAATAATTAGAAAAAAGTTATATAAAATAATAAATCTAGATTTACTCTATTTTAGAATAATGGAAAATTTGAGTTTAGTAGTTTTTAAACAAAAATACAATATTAATTATTTTGTTTTGACTGTAAAACATGATGGTGAAGGAGTTATGATGTAGAGATATTTTTTCAGATATAGGTTAGGTCTATTAATAAGGATTGAAGATTAGATAAACAGTAAAAGATATATTTAAGAGATCTTTGGCTACTATTTAATCACATTTTCAAAAGAATTTGAAAAACAAAATAAAGAATATTTGTTCTAACAAGATAATGTATCATTTTACACAAGTGAATGAATACAAAACTTAATTGAAGAAATAATAATAATTTTGGCTAGGATAATATTCTAATTTTAATCCTATAGAGTACTTATAGGATAAGCTTAAATGTTAAATCTGATTAAAGCAAAAAAATCTAAGGAATGTAAAAGAATTAAAAGAATTCTTTTAACAATCTTAATTAAAGATTTCAGCTGAAATTTATTAAAATCTTATTAAAAGTATAAATTAATGAGTAAAAGTAGTAATAAATATCTCATAAGATATTGATAAATACTTTTATCATATTTTATAAAAATAAATATCAAGAAATAATTTTTTTATTTTATTTTTTATTGAAAATTATGTCTTTTTATAAAAAAAATTTTAATGATATATTAATTTTTCAATTATATAAGTTTTTGGATTTATTTTTTTATCACATATAATAAATGCTTTTAATCATTATGATTTAATAAATATAATTATATAAATTATTTTTTTATTTACAAAAAATCATATGTCTTAAATATGGTTAATAATGAAATCAGCTAGAAATTAAATAGCTAATTTTAGGCTAATTTTATATTATTTATGACTGATTTGCTATATTTTCTGATTAACACAAATATTCACTAATCGATGTCAATTGACTCTAATCAGACATAGCCATTTAGCATTATTTTAAACTTAAATTTAACTATAAATCATCCTAAAATTGACCTCAATTTAGCATCAATTTTATATTAATTTAGAACTTAAACAACCATAAATCAACCTAAAATTAGCTTTATTTTAGTATTAATTTAGTTAAATAAGCATATATATTAATATATTTTATTTATTAAATTTATTTTAAATATTAAAATTTTATTAATAATAAAAACCTAATTAATTCATAAAAATATAACAAAAATATTATCAAAACTTACTGATTAATTTACTATTTAAAAATATAAGCAAAAAATTGGAATAGCTATGTAAATAATAAAAATATAATATATTTTCCTTCTAAATCCCTTAAATTCTCCTAAATATTCATTATCATAATATTATTTTCAAAAAAATATGAATAAAATAATATAATATGATTTATTTTCCTTCTAAAAATCCTTTGAAATTATCTAAAAATGTAAAAATAATAAATAAAAAAGTAAAAAATAAAATCTGTCAGATTTATAAATTAAGTTGTTTAATATTTCAAACTCCAAATTAATTTAATATTTCTGCATCATAAAAATTTACAATTACCTAAAGACTCTGGATATTCTCTTTTTTATAATATAAAATCAATCATAATAATACACTTTGAATTTTTATTTATCAAAATTCTTTATTAAAAATTTTAAAAGTGTAAAAAATAATAACTAAATTATAGTTAATAGGAATAAAATAAGATTAATATTATCAATTTTTTTTTTATAAACATAAGATACAGTAACTGTGAATTAGATATTTATATTGTAATATAAAGAAATCCTATTCTTTTTTCATAGTTTTTCAAAATTATTTCTTAGAAATTTGATAGAACTATCAAGTTATACTATCTAATATTTATAAAATAATTTGAAATTACTAATTTCATATATTTTAGTAAATTGATTTCTTATTGAATTACAATTTTTATTATTTAAAAAACTCCTTCTTCTATTAAATATCAAAAAGGACATCTTTATAATTTATTTGATATTCATTGTTTATATTTATAAAATAAGATTAAAGGAAATTAGAATTGCATTCAATAAAACTTTTATTTAATAATTCTAATTATATTATAGATATTAGTGATATATATAAATATTTGATTAAAAATCTAATAAATTAAAATGATTTATTATTCAAATTATTTATAAAATAGTGAGGTTTCTTTAAAGAATTTCTGATAAGTTAGTAGGATATTTTCTAATCAAAAGGTCTGAAATATAAAATACAAAAATATATAATATATCTTTTTCTTTTAAGTAGATCAGTGACTACTGATAAATCATCATATAGATGATCACTATCAGTTATGATTGTTTCTGATTCTTCAGTTGCTTTTACTGTGCTATTAGTAATGTAACTTTGGATAACTCTATTATTATGCTAATTATTGACCAAGACTTATTTAATAATGCCTCAATTATTTCTTAGATTACGGTAAGCCCTGAGATATTTAGATATTTATTAAATGAGATTCATTTAGATATAATTAATTTTTATTAAATTCCATTAAATACCTATTTTTCTTTTTTCTTTCAAGCTTTACATTGCCTTACAAATCTTTCATTATGTGCATATTGATCCTCTTATCCCCTTAGCCTCTATGAAAATTATAAATAAAAAATGAATAATTGTGTCAACATCATTAAAAATCAAAAACATTCACAATCATTTGTGGCTACAAAGCAATCTACCACGTGTCTAAATCAAGAACTTTTGGTCTCTATGAGAAAACTATCCTTTGAAAGGCCACTATAATGCTGATTGTCCTGCCTGGTTGTTAAGAGAGCATCTTACCCAACTCTTAGACAACAGAAGGATCTGTGATTTTTAGAAATTTATTAATGATATTCATTAAATATAATAAAATTTCATTAAATTCATAAAATATATCTGTTTTTTTACTTTTTAATTTCTTGAATTGAATAACAATGAGATATTAGAACGTATATCTTTCCCTTTATCACCACGATCTCTATGAAAATATAAAATAAAAAATGAGTAATTTGCATCATCATTATCAAAAATCAAGTAAAACTGATTTGTATTCCTATTTATTACAATTCTCAGGGTAGTACCAAATTTTGGGATTTCAGAAACAGGAAATAACTGTTTACGGCTAAAACTGTGGCCACAAAGAGCTTTTATTTCCTAGACATTTTAAACCTAATAGCAGTGTAACTTCAGATATACAATGACTTGATAAAAATAACAGTGAAATACTCACTATTCTTAACATTCAAACTCTCTAAAATAGTTTCTTCGAGCTCTCTTCCTATTTCATTGATAACATGAGTTTTTGATCGCTTCATTAATACTTGGGGTAAGTGGTTGAGAAAGGAACCAAATTAAAAAATTTTGACATTCCAAAATAATGGATGACCACGTGAAAATAAATTGAATTTGGTTATTAGAAGCAGGTTATAACAAATAATTATATTATAGCTGATCTAACATATAGGAAAGATTTTTTCATTTTTTTCAATAAAGAAAATTCCTGTTTCATCACACGTGTGTGAAACTTATAAAGAAAAAAAATTAACGCGTTTTTCTGAACTAGCGTAGTATATGTTAAGTAATAATACTGAAAGTTCCATAATATTTAGCTCTCTGAAATCATGTGGATCTAGTGCTTCAATCTGGTCGAGTTGTTCGACCTGACTCAAAATTTTTCTCGTCAGGTCAGGGTTACTTTATAATTTTTCACAATATAAATTACAAGCTAGACTAATTTACATTACGCGACTTAGATTTGTAAACAAATAATAATTTAATGAGTGAAATTATAGACATTACCAATATAGATGTTAATGAAAGTTCTAAAAAATGATTGCAGAGTGAACTTTTTGTCAAAGAACTTTTTGAAGAGAAAGTTCTTCCGCCGGAACATAAGTTTTCAAGTACTCATCGCAAAGTTCGTTGTCCTAATTGCTCATATGTATTCTTTTACATTTTTTAAAAGAAAACATAGTATATTATGTAGGTTTTTTATATCTTTTTTATTTAAAAATATTTTAGAAGTAATAAAACATGGCTTCACAAAATTGGTGATTCAAATATTTGGCGTCACTTAGAACGTCATCACCCTGATAAAAATCCATGGAAAAAAAAATATAAAAAAAAAATAGAAATTTATTGTCAACAAAAAAAATAATAAAAAAAAATAATAAAATAAACAATTTTAAAATACTGTAAAATAAACTATATACGACGCTTTTTCATTTCAAAGTTAATATTACCCTTGAAAATCGAGTCGGTCCCGGGTTGTCCCGGGTTGAACATTAATCGAGTCGAGTCGAATCCGAGTCGAACAATGATCGGGTCGAGTCGAATCTCGGGTTCTGTAATTATTAACGAGTTCGAGTTCGAATATGCTTCAAACCCGACCCGACCCTTACGGAGCACTATTCGGATTAATAGGTATTAGCAAACTAACCTTTATGACCAATTCGAAAATCATCAAAAAATTATTTTTCACATAATTTTTTTTGATGATATGACTAAGGACAAACTATTTTAAATTAATTTACAATATTCATGAAAAGAAATGAGGTAAGTTGCACAATATTGACATGGTCGAGTATATAAATGATCTATTCTCTTCCTAGTCTTTCAAGTATTTCAAGACATGTCGTGTTCAAAAGTTCTCCAACATTACAAAAAGATTTAAAATCATTTCCTTCGTCAATCGACTTTTTATCAGGTCGCAACTCTCGCACTTTGATTTTGTCGAGGAACTTCTAATTTTCTTAATACCTATTTCTTATTTATCAAAGTCGATTAAACAAATTTGAGAATCACTTTCAATCCATCATTTTTTACTATTATCCCAATTCATCTTTTTCAAAGATGAAAGATTTAAGCATGTAAATCGAAAATGATTTGTTGTTGGATTCGTATAAAGTAAAGAATTCAACATCGTGATGCTTCATTACGAATACAGCCCGAATTTTGTGAAATGATTTTGAAGAATTCGGAAATTTGAAGAGTTCAACTTGCGTTTTGTTGAATGACTTATTACAATCCTTTATTTCCTTATTACAGACGGGGCTTTCTTATCTTCGTTTATAGTATGTTAATAAACAATCGATTGATAAATGTTCTAAAGTGCTACCCTATTTGACAACAATTACATTTACGACTTGTGATTTTAAAGGTCTAACTCTTTCATTCGATGAATCTGAAGGATTAATGAACAAAGATTTTTAGCCATTGCTTGAAAATCCCGACCCGTTAAATATTTTAAGAGTATTCGGTTAACACTCAGACGACGTCAGTTAACTAAATTCTACCTTTTTGTAAAAATGGGATCTTATGATGATTTTCCTATATAGCATAGAAGTTAAAATCAGAAAATTGGGAGCTTTTTTTTTTCATGACAAATAGTTACATGAATTTAGTTAGTAGCGGGCTGGGTTGTAAAGGTACTTAATCACCCAGAAAATCGTAAAGTTTTTTCGTCGGTTGGTCACGTGCAACAATTCCGCCGCAAATTTATTGGTCAATTTTTGGTATACAATATCATCAAAAAAAAAATAATAATATAAATATATAAAATAAGAAATAGGTAGTAAATGTTAAATACGAGAAATTATTTTAACGACAGTTGGATGTTAATTTTTTTGAAAACTATGGCAATGATTTTCGCGATGCATATGACGTATGATCGGCAATTGTGAGACATATAAACGGAAAAACAATTAATGACACTCCGTGTAAACTTGGAAATTTAAACTTTGACAAAAAATATCAAAGAAACTAAATGACATTATAAAGGATAACATCAAAAAAATATATATTAAGATGGATCCCGATTCAGAGGAAACCGAAATTGGATCCGCACAAAATGACCTTGGAGATTTGGAAAGCACCTTCCGTTGGTATCATAAAACCGCGGAAAATGAAAATAAAATTGCACAATATAACCTTGCACTTTTATATGAAAAGGGAGAAGGAACGGATAAGAATTTAGAAAAAGCTTTTTATTGGTATCAAAGAGCAGCCGACAACGGGTATGAATTTGCTCAAAATAATATTGCACTTTCATATGAGAAGGGTGATGGGACGGAAAAGGATTTAGGGAAGGCATTCTATTGGTATCAACGAGCGGCCGAAAATGGTTATGAATTTGCTCAAAACAATCTTGGCTGTCTATACGAAAAGGGTGAAGGAACGGAAAAGGATTTTAAAAAAGCCTTTTATTGGTATCAAAGAGCGGCCGAAAATGGTTATGAATATGCACAAAATAATCTTGGATGTTTATACAAAAATGGGGAAGGAATAAAGAAGAATTATGAAATGGCCTTTTATTGGTATCATAGAGCAGCGGAATGTGAGAATGATTTCGCACAATATAACCTTGCACTATTGTATGAAAAGGGTGATGGAACGAAAAGAGATCTGGAAAAAGCATTTTATTGGTATCAAAAGGCAGCTAAAAACGAAAATCATTTCGCACAAAACAATCTTGGTTATTTATATAAAAAGGGCGAGGGAACGGAAAAAGATTTGGAAAAGGCTTTTTACTGGTTTCAAAAAGCAGCAGGAAAAGGTTATAATGCAGCGCAATGTAACCTTGCCTTTTCGTATGAAAAAGGTGAAGGAACGAAGCAAAATTTAGAAAAGGCCTTTTATTGGTTTCATATGGCAGCAGAAAACGGTTACGAATATGCACAAAATGCACTTGGGTGCTTGTATGAGAAAGGTGAAGGAACGGAAAGAAATATTGAAAAAGCATTTTACTGGTATCAAAAAGCAGCCGAAAATGGGTATGAAATCGCACAATATAATCTTGGTTATTTATATGAAAATGGTGAAGAAACGAAAAAGAACTTAAAACAAACACTTTATTGGTATCAAAAAGCAGCTGAAAATGGATGTGAAATCGCGCAGAATACACTTGGTTGTCTATACGACAAAGGTAAAGGAATAGAAAAAGATTTGGAAAAGGCTTTTTACTGGTATCAGAGAGCCGCAGAAAATGGATATGAAGTTGCACAGTATAACTTGGGTGAATGTTATGAATTAGGAAATGGGGTGCAAAAAGATGAATTTAAAGCATTTGATTATTTTCAGAAATCTGCTCAACAAGGGTATTTTTGTGCGGTATTTCAACTTGGATATTGCTACGTAAATGGAATTGGGGTGGAGGCTGATAAAGAAAAAGGTCTTGATTTATATAATAAGGCTGCTGGAAATAATGATAATGAACATGATATACTATTATTTGATAGTGATGATAACATATTTAGTGATTTGGATAAAGTTAACTATTGGTATCATAAAGCCGCGGATGACAACAATAAAGTTGCATTATATAAATTAGGCGAACTTTATGAAATAGGGAAAGGTGTCGGTGAAAATTTGACTAGAGCATTCGAATTTTTTAAGAATTCGGCTAATCAAGGATATTCAGAGGCCCAATGCAAAGTTGGATATTACTACGAACGTGGAATTGTAGTTAAAGCCAATAAAGAGAAGGCATTGGAATTATACAGAATAGCTGCCAAGGAAGGAAATAATATTGCTCAGAAAAATTTAGCACGTTTATATGAGCAAAGTGAATAAGTTATAGAAAATAATATAATGAATGTTATTTATTGGTACAAGAAAGTGATTAAGGAAAATCTGAATGACCTATTAAAGATGCAAATAACTAAAAATCAGGAATAAAGTTATTTCAATTTTTTTAACTTATTTTATAACGACTTTATTAAATGATGTGTTTTCAAGCAAATACGACTGCTATTTGTTAGCAAATATTTTCCAAGACAATGAATTTCTCCGATCATAAATTAGGTTCTTTAGTTTCAATTTCGTTAATACTTCAAAATCCGCGGATAAAATATAATTAAAAAAAAAAAATAAATAAATCGCTCATTGAACTTTATTATAAATTTAGCTTCAATAAATTTTAATTCCGACCAGAATTGATTTTCGAATATCAAACAACAACAAATTATATAACATATAGTAATTTCGAAATGAAGACATACGTGTGTGATGATATGCGTGTGATTATTAGAGTTTATATTTCAAATAAAAAAAAAAAATATATATTTGCCGAATTAAATAGTAATATATTTGGATACAATAATATAGGGAAAAAAAAAATAAATAATCGATCGATAAGATGATTGATTTTGATATTCGAAATCCGATATTCGAAATCAATTTCGAAATCCGAATCATTTCGATATTCGAATATCTGAAACCCTACAATAATAGCATTAAAAATTAGAATATGATGATAATGAATAACAATTTCTTTATTATTTAATTTGTTCAATCTAATTTTTAAAATAGTAAAAAAAAAATTTTCTCATTACTTACTAATATGGAAAACAAAATATATGAAACGACTTCACTGCATGATCTGCATCACGGAATATTTTACATGCACTATAGTGTAAATACTGATTAAACTTGTATCAGATGAATGCAATGCGATCATTATCACTACAAAAGGAGGTGGATTTTCTTATATTATAATCCGATTTGGTTAAATCGAGATATAAATCAAATTTTAAAAACTACAAGTTTATATAGGCAAATATTTTTTTTTTATTTTTCGCAGGCTGCTATAATGTTCGGAAGAATGAATATCCACAAAATTTTTTTTTGATCGGGACATGATGCTGAAGAATATTAATTATTACATAAATCATGATCAGATGTTATTAATCCAATTTCTTCTATAAATTATTCTATTTCATGGAGAATAAGCGTGTAATTATACTGTAGCACTAACATATTCCTGTGAACGACGACATCTTGGAAGGAAATTTCACTTCGTGGGAGGTTTATGAGCACACTGGTTGCCATTCTAAGTAATTCTTGTTCAGAATTCTGGACAACAAATCCTACGCATAAATTATCATTCACATTTCGTAAATGTTTGGAATGAAACCTCTTAGAACCTTTCAAAATGCTGATGCACTCGTTGATTTCCTCCTGTGCAGCCACACTTGGCCGGAATTTTTTTGTCTTTTTTTTAATTAGACGGATAATTTCTTTAACGGTAGTATACAGTCTCCGTCAAAAGTAATGGCGGACAGTTTTTTTAACCTTATACATGTAATTTTATATCAAATATAGGTAAATTTTTTTTTTAAATAAAGATAAAAACAATATTTATAAATTTTATTAGATAATTAATATGTAGTGTGTCTTCCATTTGCATCAATGCATGCTATTGATACAGTTAAGTAATATTGAGTTATCAAGATTATCCCATTTCTTCATTAAAAAAAAATTTCATTTGAAATTTTTTTCGTGCAACTAATATTTTTAATATTTTTTCTCAATTTTTTTTTAAAAAACTGCCCAAATAAATATTGTACGTTCCTATTCCAAAGGAACTATATGACTTCGCGACTCATTTTAATAGATGTTGATGATATTGTGATTTCGGTGAGTAATAAAAAGTTCAAATGGGTTTAATTTATTTTTTTTATTGTTTATTTTATATAAACATACCATTATCCAATTTGGTCTAATAAACAATGAGCCAAATTGGGATAACGGAGTTGCTGTGGTCTACACAAGAAGCAATGTCCCCAACCGCCATTACTTTTGACGGGGACTGTATCATGATAAAAAATAAAAATAAATAAAATAATATTTTAAAAAAAAATAAATGTTCGCGTCTATTCCAGTATAAATTATAGATTGAAAATAAATTACAAAAAATAAAATAAAAGTAAAATTTTATTGAATAATTGCTTTATTAAATGAATTCAAATTACAGGTCTCAACAAATGACATAAAGAAAAATAAAAAAAAAAAATCTATATCTAAATTGCATTTCATTTTTTTTGATCTAGTTTTTACAATCAAAACCAGGAATTCTCATAATTAAATCACTATACCTTTTTGGTTGAACATCAAGAACCAACTTCTCCAAATTAAGATAATCCGGGTCTTCAACCTTAACATAATTTTCAATTTCATAAGCAAATTCTTTTATCTTTGCCTCATTCACAAATTCCTTTATAATGCTAAACGTCTCATCAATGCTTTCATAATGTCTATTCCTGACCAACAATTTGTTTAAACCAACAATATGCTTACAACTATCAAAGAAAGTTTTTAGATCCATTGGATCGATTACAAGGTCCAAATTTAAGTATTCTAATGAACTTGGTAACGCTGTACCCAATCCTGTTAAAAGGCTCGAACTAGTTTCTGAACAATCATCATCCACACCAAACAGGACCTCAAAGGAGAGATATTTAAGATATTTGTTGATATGAGTGATTAATTTACACATTTTGGGGATTTTCATATTATTAGTGTAGGCTACGTGAAGGAATTTAATCTTACGACAGTAAGTTATGATATTTTTGAATGCTTTATCACATCTCTCAATGTCCCCAAATCCTAATTCTACCGATAAATCTTCTACGTGAGGACCAATTTTTTGTAACAAAAAAGAATATTCAGAGATTTTCCCACCCAACTGTAAAGATTTAACTTTTAATGAAGCGGGATTATCAAGTAGAGGTTGAAATGCTTGATTATCTAATCCACCACAATTATCGAAACAGAGAGATTGAAGTTTTGTGAAATATTGAAGTACATCAAATGATGGTACATTTTCAAAATTACAATTCACAAACTTCATAGTAGTCAAAGTGTTAACGCAGTATTTGAAGGAATCTAATAGACAAGCATTTATCGGTATACAGTAATATGCGAGCGACGAAATTTGTTTCTGTGTCGTGATGATATCCGTAAGACTCCCTTCATATCTGTCAATGAAAAAGGAAATTTTAAAATGTTTAATGGAACAAGTTAATGACGATAAGGAAGCTAAGAAATACTGAAAATTAAATCTAGGATGTTTGAAAAAGCAAAAGGTAAGCGTCTCAAGATTTGAAATGAATTTCGAATTACGTAAGATCATTTCACATATTTCAGATAAAAAGAAACCACAAAAACTGCTGGATTTCATAATCAATTCTCTTATGGAGGCATTATTATTGATAAATATTTTAAATAGTGAAGTGCAAGTAAATTTCATAGCTTTTCCTGCATCAAGCAAATTCACTTTGATCTTCAAGCTCGTATTTTCTGAATGAATTTTTGAATGAAAGATCGTACTAGGTTGTTTCATGCACAATGGATCATGGTATGGATATGGGTGAGCCTTGGTGGGACTGGGGATAGGTATGTCAAGGTTATTTATCCAATTAACCGAGTGCATTTCTGCTCGAAATGTATCCAACGTTTTAATAAAACGGGGATAATTGAATAAAGGTTTCTTAACTGAAGGATTGATTGTAATGCCATATTTTTTAAATTTTAATCTGTCATCAGTATTTAGAAATAAAAAGTAAGTATCAAGAAAACTGCAAGGATTTTCTTCTCGACGTCTGATAGAAAAAGGATTTTCCCAAAGCATGGGAATTGCAATCTGACATAAAAGTCGATTGACTAGAGCGCATGAATATAATGATTTGAGATCATCTTGCAATAATTGTATAATATAATATGATATTTCTGGTAAACTACCAAATAATTTCGAACGTGTCATGTTTTAAATAAGGAGGGAATGGGGAATCAAAAATGTGTTGCTTCTCAACTATTTATATAAATTTATTATCGTATGATGATGTTGATCACTTTTCATTTTGGGACAAAAGATAGCGATTCATGATCGTCGTCGTTGTCTTAGTAAATATAGGGAATCGTCATTGATTGTTTCTTTATTTGGGATTCCTTTTTAATTTTTTTATTTGATGTGCTTTTCCTGAGATGAAAGTTCTTTCAGAAAAAGTGCTTTTCCTAGTTATTAATCGTTTTAAAGTCTTTCAACGGAGTATCGGGGGTAAATTAGTAAATCATCAGGAATAATAGAATTTATACCATAAAAAATCAAATAAAATAGTTGTTGAAAGTCGAAACTATTTTATCAAAAATCCCATCAAAAGTCGAAATCGAAGCGTACGGTTTCGATTTACGCTATTTGCTAAAATGAAGTTTGAAATGCTGATATTATTCGTATGAATTAGAGAGCTGCAAAGGGCCGGGTCCGGGCCCGGATTTTTTAATTTAATTAAAATTTAGCCACTGATTGGTAACATTGTTGCCGATCATTTTAATTTTGTCGCGCGTTACACTATTGGAATATTTTATTATTATTTTTAATTATTTTTTAAAAAAAAAGTCATCTTTAAATCTAAAAAAGGAAAATTAAATGTCAAGAATAAAAGGCAGAAAAGTGAAACCTGGCTGCATTTTAATGAAATCGTTGAAAAATAGATAGTATTATAGATTTATGTACATAGTGCACTATTTTGGTATTTAATAAAAATAATATTTCGTATCTCAAAAATGGCATAAATTAATTATACTGTTTCGGTTCGAGTTGTCGTATGGGCTTCAAAATTTGGACGTACGAGCATATTGTAAAAAATGTAATACAAATTTTAGCTTTATGCCGATCATCTGTAACGAACTCTGAAATTTTACTATATATATTCATTAACTATTTAGGAATGAATGGTAAAAATGAAACTAGCTAGATTCGCTTGAAACTTATATACTAATACAAATAAATAAACAAAAAAGCTCTTCAAAAATTTTGTAACTTCAATTCTCTTTATTGTAAAGGAAGGATATGGGTTGATTGCTAGGAAAATCAGGTTCCGGGAATTTTTTAACAAAATTGAGATTTTTATTGCATTTTAGTTTTTGATGTTATTAGATTAAAATGTATTAAGCTCTTAATTTAATTGAAAAATTTCTCGGAACCTGATTTTCCTAGAAACCCTCCCATATAGTTAATAACGGATAATATCAAAATATAAAGATATTCATTCTATTTTTAAATACAAATAGATTGAAATATTATTAATCAATTCCAAAAATTTAAAGTTTAATTTATGGGCGTAGTCAATAGAAAAGGTGGATTTCTAAATTTTGATCAGTCATGTGTTTCAAAATTCTTTTTTTGCTGACGCACTCCCAGATAATAATATATATTTTACTAATTAATTTAAAAAATAAGTTGATAACGGTATAAAAATAATATATGTATAAAATATTAGTATGTACGATAACTTTAATATGTCAGTTATGAAGCTAAAGAAATTTTCAACTTAGATAGTGATGCATCCTATTTTATGAGTTTATAATGCTAGTCATGTAAAATTTTAAAGTTTTATAAATAACCCATTTAGACAAATAAATTAATTAACAACGCATATGGAGGTGATTTTAATAGCAAAATATTTTTTTTAAAATATTGATTGAAGTTTGTCCAAATAGATTGTGTAACATTTGATATTTCTTTCTGTCCTACATTTGATGGTATTATAAAGAAAAATATTTACAATTGTTCGTGATGGTGACCAACCATTATGAAACGTTTCAAGAATTTTTTTTTGTTATTAAATTACGAAAAATGGGAATGAAGAAATTTCGAATGAAAATTTCACCGATGAATTTCGTTCTCATGATGCATAAATTAAAATTTTTTTTTTCCTTTGTATTTGTAACAACAATTGATTTTAATTTTATTTATTTTTTTTTTTATTATTATAATTAGCATTCCTTATTTGTTAAATTTGGGGAACGCTGAAACAAAAATAAATCATTTGTGATTTTTATCATAGTTCATAAATTCGCGTGATTCATTAGCTATTGAGATAACTTTCATTCAATTGGTGTATAATTCAGTGTTACAAAGTGATCACAAGAATTTATAATGAATTAAATAGGTTGCATAAAAGAAAAAAATTGCCGACAAAAATTATCGAAAAAGTATGCGATTTAACAACAAATAATATTCAAAATTTTCGATCAGCATTAGGTTTTTCCTCCGAACAATTTTAATACGAGTCCATTTATTGAGTTGTTTACTTTGAATTACAAAGTATCACGTGTACACCACAAATAAAGACAGTAATTTTCAGCGATAGAAATGGTCAATTAAAGCAGTAGAAAATGAAATTTAGTAAGAAAACAGTCCAATAATTGTAAAATTTACTTGATGAAAATGTACTAATTATTTACATATTTATTATCATTTAAAAAAAATCGATCAGGTAAATATGACTAGAACAATCAAAAAAAAAAAATTTAACAAAAAAAATTCACTCTATCATGAATAGAAAATTACTTAATTTGAAAATAATAAATGATAAAATTTACGACAACTAAATTATTATGGGCAGCTTATTTTGACCGATTTAGCTTTAACGGGAGGGGGCCTAAATACGACAAAATCTTGGCCAGAACGAACCACACTTCCCTTACAGCCAAAATCGTCGAAAAATTCGTACGAAGTACCGGGAGTGCTGGCTTCGCAAGACCTAAAGGGATCAGAAGGATCAAGTCCATAACAGCCGCTACCGCTACCCCCAATTTCATGCACATTTTTACCCTTGCAAGCTAAATATAATAAAGACAACGATTAAATGAAGAGTTTTAAATAAGAACGATCAAATCAAAATTCAAGTGAACTTACAAATTTTGCATTGTTTCGCATAGCTTTCAGAAGCTAAATAAGCAATAAAGAATAACAAAATTATTTGGACTTTCATCTTGCTTCGTGTATATCTTACAAATGATTTGATATTGTTTGTATTGTTTGTTATTTTTTTTGAGAATGATTTGATTTTTTTTGGATTTAATTACGGGACGAGGGAGGCAAGCTTTTTATACTTAAATTGAGCTATCTACAGCTTCTTATTGAGTATCGTAATAAGGCTTAGAGGTGAATATTTTATACATAAAATGCGGGTCCAAGAAAATAATTGATAAAAACGGGCTGTAAATGGCGGCTTTCTTCCGAGAATTTTATATAATTAAATAATTTCAAAAGTAAATAATTCTTTGTTTCAACAATAAATTGTGGCTTCGAAAACATATTTTTAATCGATTAAATAATAACTAATTTAGTGGTCTCAAAATTTTCAAGCAACTGACCGTACGCAAATAATAATATCCAACGTGTACTTTTATTTGATGTGCACGTAAAATTACAGCTGTAAATAAAAAAAAATAAGGTATTCCATATCAATAATTAATGCGTTGTAAACGTTCTTGTATTTTTAAAATCATTTTTTGTCATTTCTCATGGCTTCGCTTTATGGAAAAAAATATGTATAAAACGCGGTCATAATGTTTGACTTCAATTTTCTTCACGTTCCACCGCTCCTTTGAAAAAGATTTATTGGAGTTATGAAGATAACGAATCGACTCCTCGGAAATTCACCTGCTAATTCTGCTAATTGCTCCTCGAAGATGCGTAAGTAATTTTGAAATATTTGAACCTTGCATTCTTACAACTTGTAAGCCGCAGATTTATTATACCAAAGCCATACTGTGGCTGATTCCGAAATAAAACGCTTAACTTGATTACAAACATCGATTTAAATTGTCGTCTAGATATCAGAAACTTGTATTATGATATTTCATGGCGTTGTTGGTGGCGTTTAATTAAACGCAGATTATATATATGTATAAGCCATTGGTAACGATCGAAAAGCCATTCAGTGGCTGATCCCGAAAAATGTGTGTAACGATTGGTTGCTTTTGCCCAAATAATGAAACTGGTTTTATGATTATGACATTGAAAAGCCATTCTGCGGCTGAATCCGAAAAATGAGAGTCTTGATTTTGGATTTTTTGTTTGGTTTAAACTATGTATAGTAAAAGTAACAAGCCATTAGCAAAATATTGGAGGCTAAGATTACTTATTTTTATTGTTCCGTAAAAGCTCCCACCTCTAAATACTTGATTGCTTTTCTAATTAAAATGTTTTGACGTAATGCCGAATATAAACTCTCTTCATCATTTTTTTCATTGTTCGGGACCGGGTTCTATGGCTTTAAGCTTAACATTTTGTAAAGAATATTTCCACAATAAACATTAGTAATGGATCACATGGTATAGATTTTATCTTAACGATTTTTGTCATTAATGGGTATTTGGCGTGTTTTTGTATTGCTCTATCGTTAGTTGAAACGTTGGATAAACGGGTAAAAAGTATTAACATGGCTTATCAACACAAACCTCGTCAATTAATATGAGAACAAGCTTTAGGCTGGAGAAGCGTACTTAATTTCACCATGTTAAGATAAATTGTGTAAATAGAAAAAGTCACAATGATATTTGATGCATTTGCTCAAATGACATCATATTTAGGTTAATTTCCAACTTTCTAATGGAAATGACTCGGTCAAAATTATTTAAAATTTTTGAATAATTCATTCATTATTATTTTCATGTCAGTTTCAACATGTGATGACTTTGATATATTTTTGATGTCCAAAATGATATGATTTTATGTTGCAATAGATTGTCAATTACGTAATACTTCAATGAAAACACTGAATTTTATGCTAATTTATAAGTTCGGGTACAAAAATTAACTTTATATTGCAACAAATAAAGCACTATATCGATTAATATTTATTATTAAAAAAAAATTTAAATAAAAATTTAAACAGATTTCGTGATACATACAGCATATTTCAATTATTGAATTCGTACTTCCGCTGAAGATCCATTCGGAACATAATAAATAGAGTTATCGAATAATGCATCAGGAATTAGATTTCCTGTTATTCACGCATTGGTATAAAAAAAAATGTGTTCGATAAAAGTCTATTAATTAGCTTTGTTGCGGTGATGCCATTGGTCCTATTTGACGTCATATGTGATTAATATTTTTTTTTTTATACAATTACAGTTCAAATAACTTCACTCTCACATCATTTTTTTTTTTTAGAATACCGCAATCGTTTATCACTCACAAAGATGATTTATTCTGGTTTTTTGTTAGAAATATTAATAAACGGAAAGCCATTAAAAGAATGTAGTGAACCTATAAATAAAAGATTTGTACGTTAAAAGCAGTTCTCGTAACCATTACTTTTTTTTTTTTTTTTTTTAATAGAAAGTTTCTTGCGTTTTTTTTTTTTTCGAAAAGAATACACCAACCAAGGATTGATCAAAACATTCTTATCACTAAAATCAATATTTAACTTGAAATAATAATTAACAGATCACTACGGAACCTTCTTATGTACTTGACCAAAAAACTGGGCAAAAAATCGAAAGGTTCGTATGTTATTAAAAAAAAAAGAAGCCATTCACATGACTTAGCATCCTTCTAATCAATTCTTAATGTAGTGATAAAACATACTACGCTGCGGTTGAAGAACCATGCACAAATTATATTGTACAATTCGGTGCTCCGCATGATATCTTTTCATCAACTTGCAAGATTCTTAAGGCAAAGCTATTTGTTGATGGGCAATGGGATCACACTTGCATGCAACTTCAACAATCGAGAGTCAAAGCGAGTAAAGATGGATTTTTCGATGAACAACGATATAAAAATTTGTTTAAATTTGATGTCACAAATTGGATAGATGACGATTCTAGGGGAGATGCCCAATTTGCAAAATCAAAATTTGGAGGAATTGGAGCCATCTCCGTTTACTTTTATAAAGCTAAAGGTTTGGAGAAAGTTGAAAGAATAATTAGTAATAACAAAGATAGAATACAAAAAGTACAAGTTCTTGAATCAACTGGAATTGGAATGGGGATAAAACTTTCTACAGGCTTTGAAAAAAGTCAAAACGTCAAAGTGGCCTCGAACAAAATGTTAAGTAGTTTATCAACAATACCGGTGGCCGCTTTACACATTCATTATCGACCAGAAAGTTGGCTACGTGCGAGAAGTATTCTTTTTGATGACATCCAGATAAAGAGCGAAATAGGTATTGGGGATGAATTCAAAAATATCAAGAATGAGAGTGTGATTAAGCAGGAGTATGAGGAAATTAAGTCTAAAGACAATAATGAGGGGTGCAAGATTTTAGTTAAAAGAGAATTCGCAAGTATTGAAGAAAGAAAACAGGAATATGATGGTATAAAGTCAGACATAATAAAGAAACGATTCAAAGAAGATGCGAAGCCTGAAAAAGATTATTTGAGAAATGAATTAAAGCAGTACAAAACATTATCGGTAGCGAAACATGATATAGATGTAATATTGCTGAAACAAAGAAGATTAGAACGTGAAAATGGCGTTAAAAATCATACCTTGTTAAAATTAAAGAGATAATATATATTTTTATTCATTTAAATTAATTGTTCTTAATATTTAATTGTCAGATTAATATATAAGTCACTTATTATTATATATATAATTTATATTATTTTACCAAAATAATACTCGCATAATTTTATAGAAATGATAATAAATATTTTTTTAGGCTCTTTGAAAACTCAATATTTAATCAAAATTTTGAATAAACCAAAGAACATCACGTAACTTTATTTTATCATCAAACATACGACCTAAAGACGAATATTTTTTTTTAAATTTTGATTAGTACATACTGTACATAATAAAATAAATAGAGAAAATAATACCGTATTCAATAAAATAATAAAACCTTAAAATTAGGAGGAGGTAACATTTACTAGCAATTAATTAAGTTTTTTAATAATTGAACATGAAGAGGTATCTAAGCTAATAAATTTTTATTGCTGCATTTATTTAATACTCACTAACGCCAATATTATTATTATTATCAATTAATGCATTTACAAACGTAAGTCTTAAAGATAAATTTAAAAATTAAAATTTAGTAACTTTTTTTAGAATATCAGACAATTTATTTAATAAAAAAACAATAAAAAAAAAAATTTGATCTTCTGTACCATTAAATTTTTCATTATTTATTTATTTACTTAATATTTTATTTATTTTTATAGTATACTTATTTATAATTTAATAAAGAAAAAAGAAATGGCATTGATTAATTTGTATATTTTTATTTATTATTAACCTTTATTTATTAATACAACTTATATTTATTCCGATATAAAAATATTTTTCTTTAATTGATTCAATTATTTACATAGAGTTATTTTTTTAATTTGTTATAAAATTTTTAATTATACTACTTTTATAACTAGTACTGGATGAAATCACGTGAAGTTAAATGATATTGCATTACGCACTTGCGTTTCTTTTGGTCGCTACTGTATATAAAAAAGATTATCAACATTTTGGTAAAAATTTTTCTTAAAGAACCTTTGTAGTGACTTGTAATGACTTGTAGTAGCAACCTATAAAAGTGATAAACAGTGTTGGCAAGAGTTAGTCATAGTATGAGCATATACAAAAGTATGAAAATTGGTATCTAAATTTTACGACAATATAAGTCCTTAACCCTTAAAGCATGCATAGGGCAAGATACCTCCTATGACTAACTACTCGATACGAATATTGACTATGAGTAGTATCATTAAAACCGTCTAAAGACAGCGCATTCTCACCTTAAAAAAAAAATAAATTCTTCAAGAATAATAACTACAAGTATATTGCTTTTGAATCTAGTCTTAGACCACTCTTTGACTGCTGCTGAGAAAGTTTCTTTAACTTTTCATACGCAAGAGATCCAACTTCCCCGCTGAAATTTGTAATAAAAAAAAATCCCAAAAATTATTAGTGTATAGGTAGTGTATAGGTACAATAAAAAAGTATCAGACACACTCAAAAAAAGATATACCATCGACCTCCTTCCTGTATCTACTTTTTAAAGCCCAAAGTGGCTGCAAATAAGACTAATATCTCCATGTTGAACTCCAGCCGCTACTTAGCTAATAAAAAAAAAGGAAATAAAATATGTAATAAAAATAAAAAATAAAATTAACAAAAATCAAATACCTTACTATACCGTTTAGAACAACAACTTTGTAAGTTAAAAGTAAAAATTTGTATGTGTCTAAAAAATAAAGATATCACTAAAACATTATTTTTTAGTTGTTCGTTGTGAGAAAAAGGTAATCTTTTGAGGAACGCGTCCGCATAATTATATAAAATCATGTAATTATATAATTATATAATTTCTGGAATATTCGATAATTTTCCAAAAAAAAAATATAATTTTAATATTGATTTACATATATAATTTTAAATCAAGGATTTTAAACCTAAATCTCTTTTCAAAATTCATATGTTCTTGCTAAAGGATCAGCTTATTAATTTTTGCTGCAAGTAATCACTTAAGATCAGTTAATGATATATATAATTTATGATTTCCAATTTGCTAGATTCAATTTTTACTGTAATAATGGTCATTTTAGCCTTTAATAAAAATATTATACACTGTAATTATCAAAACCTGTATTTTATAAATGTATGACATTTTATGAGTTCAATAGCTTCAACAAGAGCTATACTTAATGCATTTCTGCCACTCACCATTAAAAGGATTTATTTTACAAATTAATTTTTATTTATTTAAGAATTATTTTTCATTATTATTTTCTATTAATATTATTCCAATTCCATTTTCATATTATTCCTCTTCATCTTTATTCTAAGATTTATCTCTTTTTCATTAATTATTTCTCTTTTTATTCTAATTTCTTGTTATAACATTCCAATAGTTATTCTTTTTTTCTTTCATATATTTCATCTTCTCTTTCTATAATTTCTTATTTCTTCAGTTATCTTATTTTTCTTAAAGTTAATATTAAATCTTCTGTTCAATTATTTTATTATCATCATTTATATTATTCATCAAATAATATTATTGTCTTCTATTATATATCATGTGATAGTGTAAACATTAATTATATATTACGTATTATTGTCATTATTAATTATATATTATATATTGTTATTATTATTAATAATATATCAGAATTTATTGTCATCATTAATTATATATCATGTATTATTATTATCATCAATTATATATATATATATTAATTTATAAAACATTAAACATTTTATATAATTTTCTTATTATTCATTATTAAATTATTATAATTTCATTTTTCTGTATATGTTTTATTTTGTAAATAATTCAAATATTAGTATTATATAAATCAAATAATAAGTTATAATATTTAATTATTAATTCCTTATTTATTATATAAGATTTAATATTTATATATAATTTAGTATTCGACTAATAATTGTTTATTTTACTAAGCTTCTTTTTAAAAATGTGGTAGTTTTGCAAAATCTTTATTATGATAGAAAATAAAATAAAATAAAAATTTTAAAATACAAAATCAAGAAAAAGTTATAAAATCTCGTTAAAAACTAATCTAAAATTAATTATAAAAAGACTGATCTTATACTCCTTAAAATTAAACTTAACTTAAGCTAAGACTATTACTTTTCAGAAAAATAATTAAGAAAAGAAGAGTATAATTACTATTACACTAAAAATTTGACTAATAAGATCCTATACACTTTATAACATCAATAGGATTAACTTTGTTTGAAAAAGATAAAAGATTGTAACTAAGGGAAGAAAAATTTTTAATTTAAAATTGAGATTAATATCAGAAGATTTTTTAAAATCATAAAAATAATCAAGTAACGATGCTTCTAAATATTATATGTTACTTCAAAAACAAAATGCATAAAGAAGAGCAAGTAACAGTAATTAAAAATAAGGAGTTAAATTTACTGCGAATGAAGTTAAAAAGGTAATTAGAAATAATTTTTTAATAAGTATAAAGAAGGAAGTAGAATTGTAAGTAAATAGTATCTAATAGTTAAACTGTTCAATTTCACAATCTTGCGTATTGGTAATAGATTTAAAATAGTCTTTTGATTGTCTAATAATAGCATTCATTTGATAATTAATAATAGAATACATCTAAATATATAATAGAAATCTTTTTTAGCTGCATCATATTTAAGGTACAAAAGTATTGTAAGGTAAATTGATTGATGTTTTATTTTAAGAACTTTAAGAATAGATATCAACTTTAGAAACTATTGATATTTCATTTTTCTAAGATAATAAACAGTATAAGATGTGATGTATAAGATAATATTATTGCTTAGTATAAATAAAATGGCAAGCCAATTTGTATAATAGATATATAATTATTTAGCTAGCATGTTCAGTTTAATTAAGTTGAAAATAGACAATTTATAAAAAGTCTCTTTAATAAACTGCTGAATGGAAATAATAATAAAGAATGATTATGTATGTAATAATATCTGGAGACATTGAAAGTATTGAGCTAAAGTGCTGAGAATATTAAACTAAAGAATTAACTTTATAGTTAAATATTATCTGAGTAAGCTTTGACTTTGATAAGTTTAATATTGAGATGATTCGTATAGATTGCTTCAATAAGATATATTGTAGAAATAAAAAAATCTTAAAATAATATATAATGTTTCCTTTAAAATAAAATAAATAATAATTAGCAAAGTCAAAATGTTAAGAGATTAAGAAATAACTAATTGAATGAAGAATCATAAAGAAAAAATAATTAGCTAGAAATCACATGATAATAGTTAAATAATTAATTAGAATAATATATAAAACATAAATTATCTAATATAAATAAAGTCATATAAAGCATAATATAACTTAGAAGTAATACAAATCATATAAAAAAAGTAAATAATTGAAACACATTACAATAGCTAGAATGTGATATAATAACTTAAATATTATATAATAATCAAAAGTAACATGATAACCAGAATGTTATACAATAGCCAGAAGAAAGTATGATAACTAAAATATAATACAGACTAAATTACAAGACTTAGGATTATAAAATACTAAAGTTATTAAAAGAAGAAATTAATCAAAGAACTTTTAAATTAAGAAGAAGAAGAAGAAGATAATTGAAAAATATAAATATTATATAAAGACTCAAACGAAAGAAATTAATGAACTGAAAATATGAAATACTTATGTAACTTCATATTACCAAAAAAGAAAATTAAATGAAAATAATGAAGAAAAAATAGAAATATATATGAATATGTAAGAAAAGAAGAAATTATTATAAGAATTAAAGAAATGAAAGAAAATAAAGTAATAATTAGTGAAATAAAGAAATATCTAAAAATAGAAAATAATGATATTATAAGAACACATAATAATATACGTAATAAAATATATAATAATTTTAAAAATAGTGATTGAGAAAGAAAACATGAAAAAAAAATAAGAAATAGAAATAAAATGAAGTTAGAAATAGGAAATTAATGGAAAATTAGAATCAGAAAACTTTAATAAAAAAAATATAATAAAATATTAGGAATAAAATGAAAAAATAGTGAAATAATAGGAAATAATAATAAAATTATGATGTAATAATAGAAATTATTAATGAACAAAATAAGGAATAAGAAAAGGAATAAGGATTAGAAATTAGAAAAGGAAATGGAAATTAAAATTAGAAAATTGGAATTTAAAAATAATAAGAAAAAGAATGGAAATCAAAAGAAAAGATTTACAAATTGATTGATATTAATTTTATATAAATAGAGGTAGAAATTATCTTAGTAAAAATTAGATAGATAAGAAAAAAAACTCTCTCTTCTTATCTAAAATGCCAAAATCTAAACAAAATAAAAAACTAATTACAGTCATTCTTTATCATTTGCTATTAATAAACCACTAGCTAAGAAGTTAAATATCACTCAAATTTAGAATCTAAAACTATTTTTGCTACTCCAAAAAATATTAAAATATCAGAAATTATTATGGATGTAGACTAATCCTTAAACGAAAGTTCTTTAAACTCTCTTAAAGAAAAATAAAAAGAAGTTCTTTCACCTCCTATTGATAAAGATACAACTACTATAAATATAAACGAATTTAATAATATATCAAAAAGTCATTAATAATATTCTTATCAACTTTAATGATATCATTAAAGTTTTTCAAAAAATTTCGCTTTTCTTTTTATCAAAAAATACTGAGATGTGACTTCTAAAAAGATCAGAAGATTATTGATCACTTTAAAATATAATATATCTTCTTTGTAAGATATTTACAAGGAAAATATCTAAATAACTTCTCTTAACATATTAAAAGTTACCTTTACCTGCAATAAAAAACGTGATAATTTCTACAATGTAAAAATTTTTAATATAAATGACTCTATGTTTTTATTCCTAAAGATTAAAAAATAGCACTTCTATATTTTCTATCAATCAATTACAGTTATAGAAATTTCATTAGACGTAATAAAATTATATATTAAAAACTTTTTTCTTAATATAATAACTTTGCTAAAATCTCTGATTTAACAACTTTAATACCACTAGTAATGTGACTATCATATAACTATAAAGTCTCGTACTAGTAGCATTTTTTTTGATTTAACTATCTAGTTTCTACCTTATTACTTTAAATTAGCTGCATGGAGGCAATAAAAAATATTAATTTAATTAATTATTTTTTTATTAATTTTAAAATAAATTATTTTTCAAAAGAAAAAAAAAAAGTTGTATAGTCTAAATTCTTTTTTACTGTTATGTCAGCTATATAGAGATAATAAAATGATTTTTTTTTTGAAGTTTGTATTTTTTTTAAAAAAACTTATGTATTTTTTATTTCATTATAATTAATAAATAAGATTTTTTATTAAGTTATGATTGCTTAAAAATGATAAATTAATAAATGTTTATAAAAAAACTTCTTTAAAATTTGTTTTCATTAATAATTTTAGAATAATATTTCAGAACATACTTAATAATTTTGAAATAAATTTCATAAGAATTTTTGATATTTAAAATTACCTATTAAAATAAAAATTTGATATTTTAAATGTTTTTTATTAGAATTTATCATATAAAACTTATTTAGAAAACTGGAAAACTGTAATATCATATAATTATTAACTTTAAAACACGTCTTTAAATATAAATATTTTTGAAAATAAAGTTTTATGTGATTCTAATCTTGAAATTAGAATATGATTTTCATTAATAAGTAATATATAAAAACATAAAAATGCTTACCTAGAACTGAAAGCAAATTTTGTCATATGATTTTCTAACTATACATTCCCTTCTAACTTTTTGATCTAAATAAATTTGCAAAAGAGTCAGTTTTATACTTATTGTAAAAATGTAAAATGTAATATAATAAAAGAATTTATATAATAAAAATAATAAAAGAATGAATGAAATAAAATGTAGTTTTAAAATATATCATATTATATATAATTAATTAATTTTACATAAAATAATGATATTTATTTTAATGAAAGTCTTAAAGTAATATTTTTACCAGACCTACTTGATACTTTGCAATTTTTTGTAATTTGATTAAGGTTCTTAATAGCCTTTATATTATAATTTGTATAGTGTACTATAAAAGCTTTTCTAACTATTTGTATAAGCTTTTCTATCATTCTAAATCTTTTAAGAATGTTCCTATTAGTGTCTATTAAGTATCCACCTAACACATTTTCAACAATATTCTGGAATATGAATTTGAAAATTTCTGATCTTGTTAATATTATTGTATTTTATTCTTCTCTTAATCATCTATCTTTTAATTTATTGACTAACACAATATTTTTTTATTAAATTTACTTGAAATACTTATTACATGAAAAAATAATTTTACATAAATCAGTTCAGTATATATTATATATAAATGAGAAAGAATAACGGACAACAAAAAACGAAGTTAAGTCAGTATTTGATAAATATATCATAACGCAAAAAGGTTACGCATTTACTTGCATTAACCAAATTATTACGACTCACTTACCAGCATCAGGTTGCTTTACGATAATGCGAATGTGTTATTTGGGTAAGTTTAAAGGAAAAAGGACAATATTATGTAAATATTCAAAATTATTAGAGATGAAGCTTACGCTTTGTATGAAAACATACCAACTCCAATAGAGTCCAAAAAAGTTATCAGGTAATTACGTTTCTCTTCATCAGTATCAAAGAGAGCTAGGGCATCTTTCATTTGATTAGTTAGACTAACATATTTACTAATGTAAGCAATTATTTTAGTAAAATTCTCTTTAGGTAGCTCTTGAGTGAGGCGTCCTATCTCTTAATAGACAGTGAACATCTCTGTTTTTTAGAAAATTAGTAAGACAAATTGTATAACCCAAGAAAGCAGAAACATATTATAAAAAGAAATCAAATATTACACAGATAATCAGTGAATTAAAAGTTACATGATTCTGATCATTACCAATGGTAACAGTTTTTACAAAAAAAAAATTTAATACAAATGAACAAAGTTAATTAATGATTTTTCAGATACATAGCGAATTAAAAAATGCTAGAAAAGCAAATGAAATGTATGATGCTATCAAAGAGAGAGGGAATATGCAGATCTTAGACCATTTAATGCAAGTTCTAGCATTAAGTTATTTCTTTACTCTTTCAAAAATATCTATAACTAATTTATTTCTATCAATATAGCTAACTGCAATATTCTTAACCTATGCTCTTTTACTATTTTAGATTTTCTAAATAAATTATTCACCTATATCTACGCCTATCTATATCACTACTACATATACAGACTATGTAAAATAATATTTCCCGTAAGAAAAGTTTTCTAAGAATTCGAAGATTAGCAATGAGATATAAAAAATAGATGTATTTCTGATTCATATTCACCACTATGATTCATTTTCATAACATTCTATTCTGCTTGAAATTTGTTGCTTAATACATTACAATAAAAGTAATTTGATTTTTTTATTGTCAGTATGATACTACGCTAAGTATCAAGAATTTGGCATGTAAAGATGTTTAATTTTACTATATCGATGATGTGTATAGAATTGATTAGATAATATCCTATCACAGGGATTTATTTTGTGATCTTGTGCCAGTTGTACACGTGATAATGGTCAGTGATTTTCTCATCAAAGATCAAAATGCTGATATATAACAAGAAGAATAATATGTCCATTTTATTTTGGAACATCTATAGCGAAAAATCAATTAAGATCATAATGACATATTTCAAGAAGCTAGCCGAACAATAAAACCAACTTCTTTATTATTACTTTGTGAAAAATATGAGTTTGATTGATTAGAGATATTATTGATGCAAATAATGGCAAGTAAGATTAGTTTGATTAGTTTTGTTTAATTTTTATTTTACTTGCATGAGGCAGATAAAAGGATTTACTATCAGGACATCACCTTTTTATATAATTTGCAGAATTAATTTTAGAGTACGCTTAGAAAAAAATTATATTAATATGATTGCATCACAAAAATCTGATCAATGGCTTTTTCTTAATTTAATGCTATTCATAATCTATATGTAAAGATCATCAAGGGCTATACATATTTTTAAGAATGTGTGAGAAAGTTTAAGAATAAATTATTTTGCGCAGTTGCTTGTTCTCGTAATACATGTAATGATTACCATAATATTACTATGCATTATTTATCAAGCTACAATTGATCTACAAGAATTACTAATAAACATTATGTTCAGACTCATCAATTGTATAGAAGCAGGATCAGTATTCGGTTAATGTTTTTATGCATATAAGATCAGCATCATACTTGGCTGGCAAATTTCAGCAGTCTAAAATCGTGATTTCTCTCTAAGATCGCTTAGTATTTTTTTTGGTTTATAGCATTTGACTTTCATTTCTTCAGATGAATAGCACTCAGATGCAACTATCTCCACTTCAGACTCAGATGAACTAGACTCAGATGATTCAGTCATAGCATTATATAGATAACAGATTTCTCAACCAATTCTTTTAAGATTTTGATGTATTTTAGTTACATCATGTTCTAATGCTATAATGTTCTCTTTGATCTCTTGAATAGTATATACCTTTTCTGAATAATATGTACAATACTTTTTAGAAGACATTTTTCATATCTAAAAAAAAAAATAAACTGAATATTTATTGTGTCAGAAAAAATCTTACAATTATATAAGTACTGCGATTTGCTTCTTCTGATTGCATATATGCATCATATCACTAATCTGGATCACTGGCAAGAACTAGACTCTGTAATTTCAGTTGCAAAAAAGATAAGTTAAGCGTACGTTCCCTTTGATATATCTCAAATTATTATGAATTCAATCTACTGTCTATTGTAATATATCTCCTGGCCGATCCCATTTGAATTTCATTTCTATAAGGCATAATATGCATCTGTCTTATTTAATACGTTTTAATGTGAGGATATAGTCAACTGTTAGATTGAATTCATGGCCTTATTCCTTGTCCTAGCCCATATATCTGATAAGTTTTTCCTGAACAGATAGTTTCAATTCGTGCTCTAGCCATCTTTTCTTTTTTGCCTTCTCAATCTCTTGGGTAATTTCAGGAAGTAATGAAGGCGTTTTGACCTGAATGAGTTAGCTTAAATATTTTACATGACCAACTGTTAAATATATTAGGTTATCCTAGGCTAAGTTTTTATCAATGACCCAAATATGTTATTGAGCCTTGAGGGTCATTCCTTGACCAGTATGAATAGTCATAGCATATCCAAGTTCCCAATCTATGTCTTTTTTATCTGCTAACATATCTTTTAAGAATTATCAGGGAGTGTATTTAAGGATAAGTTTACTATGTCATTTTTCACTAACTCTTTCTTTTCAGATGAGTCAGGGATTGGAATAAGACAATTTTGTTTACATCTATCTCTTAGCCTATAGATTAATGGGATTAGCATATCGAAATATTTTTCTTGATGAAGTTTTAAGCATCTTTGAGAAGCAATTCTTCAGAAAAGTAGATATGCTAATAAGATATGATCTGATGGCTTCTATTCAGCTTTGAGATATTCCTATTTTTCTGTGATTAGAAGTGCTTCACAGAATAGGTCTAACTGCATTCTGTTATTTTGATGTCATATTTTTTTTAAGCTCTTGTAGTTTAAAGCATTTGGCCTTATAAATAGTCAAGACTTCCTCATAATAATCAGCTTACTCTTTTAACCAGTCATAAGGCATTTCTCCAAAAAATAGTGAAAGTTGAGCATCATTCTCACAATAGATTATCTGACATTTTTGCTCTAGTAAATAGTCAATAAACTTCTCTAGAATATGTCTAAGCATTGTATATACTTCATCTCAAATGATAATTCATGAGAATTTCTTTTCTTTCATGCGTTCAGGAGTCTACTCTCCTACACCATTCCACCTAAAGAAGCCATGCCAAGTTTGGACTTTTACCTTACGATTATTCTAGAAGATTTTAGCCAATGCATTTGTATGAGTAAAGACTATTATATTTATATTTTTAAAGATACAGATTGTGTGTGTTATCTTTCTAGAACTACCACCTTTATTGAGATATGAAACTCAGGATCTTGTAATAGGATCACGAATTGATGGAGTAGTACTCTCAGTAATATTTTTAATCAATTTCCAAAGCCTATTTTTTGGCCAATATATGACATTAAAATCTGGTTCATGAATCTCCTCACCTTTATTACGCCATTAGCCAGGCTGAATTTCTTGAATCTTTTCCTCTTTTTGTGACTCAGATTCTTTAGTAACAACTCTACTAGATTTGGTATTCTTCTAAGAACCTAAGCAAAAGTACCATTTCCCAAAGCAAACAGTACATACAAATGGCTTATATTCATTGCATGATAAATAGCCCGTTATTCTATTCACATAGTGGACCTTCACTTCTTTGGCAAATTCTTTGACTTCTTCTTTTAAATAAAAGACTCCTGCTCTACACATTGCATAAGAAGGAATTTTATGCGAATATTGAAACTTACTGGTATCTACCCTTTCCTTATAATTGAAAAGGCATTTAGCTTGCTTGAAGAAGGCAGATATATTTTCAATCTTATATAAGGTTTCTCTTTGTATATATATAGAATCTGTTGCAATTTTTACCATTTCATTAGGACCAAATTTTCAGAGCATTTTTAGCAAATTAATATGAGCATAAGCTAACATTGAGGCCTGTAAATGTATGTATTAGGGCTGATGCCTCTCATAATATGTAAGTATATATCCAAGCGGACATTTATCATTACCAGTATATATCCCTTCTTTAACACAATCCTGGATCAAGAAATTAAGCTCATCTTCGTCTATTACAACTCAGTGAATAAAGTGTTTTTCCTCATCTTTACTTTTCTATATAAATTTTCTTATAATTGCACAACTTATATCCCGATTTTTAGGAAGCTATACCTTTGTTTGCTTAGTAAGAGAAATAATTGCTTTCTCAATAGTTACACTTTCTAGAATACCTGCTTTAAGAAAATATTGTAGAAGTACAATAGAGGTCCAGCCCTTTGTCTTTCCACATCCTTCTCCACTATGATAAGCAAAATGTTTTTCATATCAAACTGAAATTTCTGAATGAATATTAGAGACAAATTTAAAGGATCTTACTTGCGCAAATCCAGTTATATCATCTTGTGGTAATTTTCCATTCACTGCTACTCAGACAAGATGGTGTATTGAATGGCCAAATCGTTTAAACTATAGTGAACATTCTTTATAACCACGTATACTTGCTAGATAACATTCCTTCATGTCTATACATACAACATTTTCACTTGATAATTAGACGCATTCCAACATCTTTCATACCCATGTTCAACACAAGATTGTTTTATATTTTATGCATACTGGTTAGAGTCAAATGCCAATCATTGATTTCATTCGCAAGCTTACCTCTAGCATGATTAGCACTAAATACCTATTCTGTTAACTCAACTATTTTAAGCGATTCTAGAGATTCCTGCTTTCTTTCTTCATTAATTATTTCTTCTTGAAATTGCCAGTCTACCGCATCCTCAAATAATTCCTTACATGCTTTTATGATATCTGTATGCTTTATCTATATTCTAAATGTATGACCATCTTCTAGAACAAATTTGGATATTGATTGGATCTCTTTCAACATTTTGCCTTTTCCAAGTCCAAGTCTAATAAGCTATATCGCTTGAAAATCTTGAAGAACTTTATTGATAGCCTCTTATACATTATTGCTACAATACTCCACCATTCGATCTCTTGAAAAATAATGGTTTCTAGGAAATGTATGGCTATTGTAGACTATCATCTCTATCTCTTCAAACCTACCTGTTTGATATTTTCCACTATTAAAAATGGTTCCATGAGTAATATTAAGCAATTTGATTAGCTCTTAAGTATTTTTTTCAATTTTGTTACATCCTTTACTCAAGTATCAGGTTGGCACATTTTTTTTTCCATGTGCTAATTTTTTTGTTTATATGTATTAGTAAGCCCATACTCTCTTTTTGCTTTTTTAAAATGCTCTATTACTCACTAGGTTACACAATTAAGTGCACTATCTTTCATTAGCATTAATCATTTATTATCTGGCTTCTGAATTTGATACAATCTATATACAACTGCATTTGCATCAAGCTTTCTATATTCTGATTTTTTTTCACCTTGAATGATCCTAACTAAAAATTTCTCATCAATTCCTATCTAAAAGCCTGACTTTGTTTTCTTTATAAGAATAACATTTAGACCTCCTAGAACAAATTTCTTACCAGCTCTCTTTGATTCACGAATGGACTCATATTTGTCAATAATTTTAAAATGATTTTTATTCTCCCAAACAAATTTTACTCTTATAAGAAATCTATCATCATCTATTGCATCTAAAATCTTCTTAGCATGCTCTTTAGCCATCCTAGCTTCATAATTTTCTGATTTTTCAAAACTATGTTTCAGATATGCTATTCATTCTGAACTTCCTTTATCTTTTACCTTGTATTCTTGTATTAATGCCTTATTTTTTTCTGTAACGATTTTTTACACCTTCAATATCAGTATACCATTCTCTATATAAATATTTTTCTTTTACTTTTATCACAACTTTTTCTTCACTTTTAGCTGTTAATAATATATTTCTGATATCTTTATGTGAAATATAATTTGCAAACTAAGTCAAAAATGTATATTCAGCACTATCTACTTTAAACATGTCTTTTGCTATCTAAATTTCCTTTTACCACAATTTCTGATGTTCTTTATTATCTGAAAATGAAACCGGTTAAGGCACTTTTTTATCTAGATCCTTTAGATCTTCTTCAGAATCATTCCTTTGCCCTCTTTATATGCTTGAGTAGTCAGACCGGATTCTGGTGATTGAGGTCTAATTACATTAGGGCTAAGTAACAGAATCAGGTTAGGTATTTGAGCTTGCTTATACTTAAACTTTCTGTTAAGATAATTTGTTAAATCACAAGTCTTTTTAAAGTCATCTTTTCCACATCTAAGACATTGAAATACCATTTTAATAGTAAATGAATCAATTCAGTTATTTGTATTAATAGTACAAAAACTTTTGTTTAAAAAATAATTAATTATTCCTCCCTCGATCTATCAATTGGTGAAAAATAGCTTAGCCTGATAGCATATCCTATTAGGTTTATTTTTCGAATTTATGAGAAAAAAAGAGGTTTGTAACAAGCTGACTAGCTCTGAATCTGGCCTTTGTAAAAAGCATTCTGATACCTATTATGTAACCTAATATTTTAATAGGCTTCAGGTTAAAGCTAATGCTGATGATTTAATCCAGATTAAAATTGATGAATTACTTCTAGAGCTGTTAGCGAACAAAACTGAAGAAACAGGAAAGCAGGGTCTACAGCAGATCGAAGCATTATGGGTGATCTAATTTTTGAGCTTGATGATAAGGTTACAACCCTTCAATCTAGAATCATTACTTCTGGTAACATTTCTAAAGCTCAGATTTATAACTCACCATGATAGCCTTTTTTTTCACCTAAGGTTATACTTCTAGATGTAAATTTTTATTATATCAGAATTATAATCAGGAAGATGTATAAAGACAAGAAAACAAATTAATAATTTTGATAAGTAAGAGAAGCTAGAGAACATTATTTGTTAACTATCATTCTTGAAGTTCTCAGGTGAAAATAACTTGATCTATAAACGCTTTCCACTAGGTGTAAATTTTTGTTATGTCAAGATTATAATCAGGAAGGCATGCAAAGATAAAAAAATAAATTAGTAATTTTATTGAGTGAGAGGTGCTAGAGTACGTTCTAAGAATATAAATTTTATTGATATACTGGAACTATATTTTAAGAGCCTTAAAACAGTGAAATTAATAAGTATACATTTTAGTAGCAGAGAAGGCTGAGATTATGAATTTTGATAACTATCGTTCTTAAGCTCCTAGGTGAAAATAAAGTGATCCACTTAGGTGTAAATTTTTTACTTTACTAGATGATAACGAATCCCTTTAGGTTAAAAAGGCTATAAAAGATGGATTTATTCTTAGTATCTAGCGGGGTAATTTAATGTTAAATTTGATACCAAATATTTGGATAGTGAAGAAAGTTTAAATTTCAACTAGAGCTTTAAATTCTATAGGTGAAAAAAAAGAAAAAAAGTTTGCTCACTCTTCCTGCTGCTGCATTATCATGAAAAAATATGATTTACAAACTATTTTTTCTAATACTTGATCAGCTTCAACAAGAATATCATCTGCAATCATCACAGGATATTTATCACTTATAGCTAATAAAACATTAAAATTACTTAAACTAACAATTACTATGCTATTTCCAAAAGGTGAACAAAATTTTCTTAATTATTAAAAATCATTTAAATATTCCTCTCAATGATCGAAACTTCTAAATCCTATTAGTCATATTAAAAGCTTTATGATATCAAATAGTCTTCATTTAGTATAGTAATTCTATTTATACTAAATAAATCTTTAACTAATTATGAGTATTTGAAACTACAAGAACTAATAAAATTACAAGAAAGGATAAACTTAAATTGCAGCCAAGTGATTAATATAATTGTTAAATATTAGATGATTATAGCAAAATTCTCTCAACTAGCATTTAAAAACTTCATTAACAAATGAAAATTATGAAGTTCTTGATAATTGCTTAAAAAAAAAACGAAATATATTGACTGAGGTAATTATATAATGCAAAATTTGGAGATTCTTTGAACCTTTTTCTATAAAATTGTATTTTATAATTTTACTAATTATACTAGTTATTTGAAGATTTTGTAAATCTTTCTAATTTTTATATTAGCTATCATTTACTGCGGCATGTAAAGACTTTAGTACTCTCACAAATACTGAAGTTAGGACAAAAGTAATGGTTCATTACATCTTTAAAAATATAGTTTCTCGTATTAATTGCAAAAATATTGAATTAGACCTGTTAAAATCATATATAACTTTATAGTCTATTTGGTATCTTACAGATAGTGAAATTGATTCTCAAAACTTATGACCTAGTATTGATTTTATGAATATATTTCAAGATTTTGATTATTTATTTAAAGATTAGTTCATTATAAAAAGTTTAAAGATAAATAATGAAAAACTAGAAGATAATTAATTTATTTTGAATAGTTGAAGTAATTATATGCTAACATATTTTTAGTAGTCCATTTATAATCTTCTTAGTTTAGAAATATAATTCTAAGAAAAAAAGTATCAGTTTATAATACAAATATTATCACTAATGCAATATTTTGAGCAGACTTATCTCTTGCATACAAAAGTTTTAGATATAATTCATTACTAATTAACAAAACTTATAATTTTTATAAGAGTACTTCTTATATAAATGCTGATAATCAATATCACTTAAACATAAATGACGTAATAATCATTTAAGTAGCCAATTATAGAGAAAGTTACATAGTAATTAAAGGCATTTTCAAACATAAAGTAATGATAGATATTTTTTTCTATTTATTTATATCAATTGGTTTGAAGATACTCGCAAAAATTATGATAAATTGGATTATGTAATCTTAGTTTTTCACTATAATAATTTTTATCGCAAGATTTTTCTATTAACAGTTGTAAATAAAGTTTAAAATATACATTTCATATTATAATTTAAGATATAAGAATAATCACAATTTAGAAAACAAGCATTATTTAAAAAATGATTTTTTTTTCAAAGCTATTTAAATATATGTAAGTCTTTTTATTTTATTTCTATTTATTTTTACTTGTATTAACTTTATTTTTATTAGAACTTCAGAAAATATATTTTAATTTAAATCATTTATAATCACATTTAATTACATATATTAGACATTCCAATTAATAGATTTTAATGTTTTAAATTATTTTCTGGATCTTTAAATAGTTTAAGTCTTAAAAGCAAATAAAACATTAAAGATAAAAACTTTATTTAGTATTTCACAAATGAATTAATCTTTTAAACTCATTTATAAGCTAATTTTCTTTCTGCCTAAGGTATCTGAAATTTTAAAACTTAGTTAAGAATTAATTTTAAGCTGCACTTATGTTTCATTTTATTATTCACTTTCAAGGAACTTAATTAACATTTTTATTCTTATTTTTTATTTAGATTAAACTAGATCAGATTATATTATATAAATTCAAATCAGATTAGATTAAATTGAGATTATATAATATATGAATTTATATGAATATATTATAGTTTTATTGCACTTTTACTATAAATCTATTATTTAATTACTTTAAATAATTTATATTGACACTTTAAAGTATTTATACATTTATTATATAATTATTTATACTATTACTATATTATTACTTTAAATAAATATTGCTATGTTAAATTTAACATAAAATAACCATATGTTTACTATTTATTTATAATTTATATAGTAGTTATATAGTTATTACCTAATCCTGATTTTCTGAGTTTCATCAAAATAAGGATTAAAAATATATAAAATTATAATTTTAGCATTTATAATTAATGAATTATAGGCTTTTAAACCTAAAAAATGACTACTTGCATTTCTTTTGATAATCATTGTATATTATTTAAAATCCTTTACTTTTTCACCTATTTATTCTAATTTTTACTTTTTGCATAATCTTTAAATTTAAAGTAAAAGTAATATAAGTAAAATAAAATACAAATTTAAAAAAAATGAAGGTTTTTATTTAATATTAAATTAAATTAAGACTGATTCTGTATTTTTCTAAAATCTATTTTTAACTTAAGCTAAAAATATTATAATTAGTAAATTAAAATAAAAAAGACTTAGTCACTTTAACATTAAAAATTTATCTAATAGAATTTAAGATAAACTATCTTATTAATAACATTATTAAAAGTTAAAGAAAGAGTGAAACAAACAAATTTGTAACTTAAGAAGTTTGTATTATTCTTTCTAGATTAAATATTAATATCATAAACTTATATAAAGATTAATTAGAGAGAATATTTATTTTTCAAATTGATTATATTTAAAAATATGAATTGTATAAATGTAAATAAAGTAGTAAATATATGTTAAAAAAGAACCTATAGTATTATAAACAAATTGAAAAAGAAAATTAATCTATTTATAAATGTTAAAAATAAATAATAATTATAATGTGTAATTATAGTAATTATATATGTATCACTTTTTATATA
The DNA here is from genome assembly GCA_910591825.1 of Funneliformis caledonium. NCBI lineage: Eukaryota > Fungi > Glomeromycota > Glomeromycetes > Glomerales > Glomeraceae > Funneliformis > Funneliformis caledonium. Next base: position 39,084 of record CAJVPQ010000093.1, read on the forward strand.
TTATAACAAAATGATTTTTTATTATTTATAATAAATTAAATAAATATAAAATTATTCTATTATTTTAATTAATTAATTTTTTTTATTATATTTTATAATATTTTATTTAATATTTTATTTTATTTCTTATATTTTTATTTATTTTTTATTAAATAATCAAATAAAATTAATTTTTTTAAAATTTTATAGAACTCTTAAAGCAAAAAGTAAAATTATTATTTTTTATTAATGTTTTTTCTTTTTAATAAGTAATTTATTATTGTTTATTAATTATTTTAAAATTATTTAGAATTCTTTTTTAAGTAATTATATTTTTTTATGAAAGTAGATTTTTTTATTTTTTACAGTAATAAAATTTTTATTAATTTTTATTTAAAAATGGATTTTTTTTTATTTATATATAAATGTTAAGATTTTTTTAAATATTTGAATAAAAAAATAATCATTGTATTTATATTTAATTAAATATACAGTAATTAAATTCTATATAATATTAAATATATTTATTAGATTTATATAAAAATAGTTTAAATAACTTCTAATAATTATATAAAATTTGATTTTTAATTATAAATTAAGTATAATATTATATTTAAAATAACATCTACTTTATTGTAATTTAAAAAAAAAAATAAGTATTTTTATAACTATTTTTAATGCTTAAATTTATAAAATGAATATAAAAATAATTAATAGCAATTATACTTGTATTAATTTTTTTTAATATTTTCTGACTTTTTATTATAAAGATCCTATATTATTTATAAATAATTAAATTTTATTTATAGATTTTTTATTAAATTTTTTAATTTATTTTATACCTAATTATTTGTAAAGCAATGGGAGTAAATCACGTGACGCTACACACGTTACCAAAAATGAAACTTGTGTAATCTATTTGTAAAACGTAACCCATTTCTTAAGAAGAATTTTTCCTTTTTGGAAAATTGTGTAACGTTTTGCAATTAATCAAAAACGTGACTGTAAAAAAAAAAAATACTAAAACGTAATGTACCCGCCGATCATCCTCTTTACAGTAGCGGTCATAAGTATCCGACCGCCTCTAACTCCAGCTACAAGTAAGTAAATTCAAAATTTTTTTTTTTATTTAAAAAATACATAACCAACTAACTAAA